>JAYMTA010000831.1:0-23819 GCA_036897625.1 Pelargonium cotyledonis
GATCTGTTAAATACAAAAGAATAGATTCAAATTAGAAAGAGAAGAAGAAGAAGAAGAAGAAGATGGAGATTGGATTGGAGAGAGAAGACATAAGTTTGTTAGAGTTAGGGTTTACAGAAAGTCAAAGTCTTAGAGAAGAAAAAAGAAGAGAGATGAAGAGAGAAGAGGAGAGAGAGATCGTGAATTTGGAAATGGGAAGTGAAGTGACACAAGAGAGAGAGAGAGAGAGAGAGAGAGAGAGAGAGAGAGAGGGTTAGAAAATTAGGGTTTGAGAAGGATAGAAAGATAATATATATATATAGCTCATCTAAGTTAAAATATAAGCGGGCAGACGGGTTTTTTAGCGGGTTGAGAAAATCAGGACCGTTCATCACACCAGTAATGAGCGGACGGTTCAAATTTCGACCGACCGAATCTAACAGTTGCATGGGTGGTTTATTTTTGGTTCCGGTTCTGGATCTTTTGAGCGGACCAGCCGGTTTTGGAAGTTGTGATAATGATAAAATTTAAATTACAATGAATAATGGTAGACTTTAATTAGTTTTTTTAAAATATTATATTAGATTTGATGAAATTGTAGTAAACAATCTTTAAAAATTGGGGTGTCAATTGATTGGTATTAGTATTTTGAAGAAGAAAAATATAGGTAAAAATTTGTTTTTCTCTATTAATGTGGGGTCAGTTGACCCCCTATTGTATTGAATGGGTCCGCCACTAACTACAGCACTTGAATCACCTGAAGCGCATCGAATTTCACAGCCATCGAACACCAAGCTCAATTTCTCGTGTATTGAAATAGTCCCAGCTTTGCTACATAACTTAACTGATAGTGTTTCAACTCTTTGAGGAGATCGGAATCTCTGAACTACATTTAAAGCAACTGCATAGCTAGGGACTCAATTTTTTTTTTATATGTATTTGTTTTACATGCAAATAATAAATGGTAGATATTCACAATTGGTACTTTTTTTATATGTATTTGTTTTACATGCAAACAATAAATGGTAGATATTCACAATTGGTACAAGACAAGAAAATAAATGTTGTGATAGGTGACACTGTTGTCCAAATACAGTGCTTCAAAATTTAACCGATCCCTTCAAAACGCAGTCGCTTTTTCGGGACACATCTGGGACGCTCCATTTCTGGGGACACCTTAACAAAGCTTTTTGTTTATTACAACACTTTGGCGCGTACCCTCACGCTCCTCCCCCGAGAGCGTGTAAAAGAAAAAATGAAAATAAAAGCAAAGCAGAATGAAAATAGAAGAGAGAGCGACTTGTGTAAGTCAGTGCAACTGCGACGTGACGCGTGTCCGTTTTACAGCTGTATCGCAAACCCAACCGCTTGCCTGGAACAAGCGGTGCCTCCATAACGCCTCCTCAACCTTTTCACCTCCCCAACCGGTCACCGGTCACACACTCTATATAAATTCTCTCTCACCACTCAGCCTCCGAATAAAAAACCAACCCATCGAGCTCACAACAACACCATCCACACGGAGCTCCATAACCTCCATAGCCTCAACCACCACCGCAACACAACGGTTAAATTTTGTATCTTCTTATACATGTTATGGCTGTGACTAGAAAAGATATGGATCGGATCAAGGGTCCGTGGAGTCCTGAGGAAGACGATGCTCTGCAGCAGCTGGTTCAGAAGCACGGGCCGAGAAACTGGTCGCTCATCAGCAAGTCGATTACGGGGAGGTCCGGGAAGTCGTGCCGGCTGCGGTGGTGCAACCAGCTCTCGCCGCAGGTGGAGCACCGGGCGTTTAGCCCGGAGGAGGATGAGACCATTATTCGGGCGCACGCGCGGTTCGGGAACAAGTGGGCTACGATCGCTCGGCTGCTCAACGGCCGGACCGATAACGCGATTAAGAACCACTGGAACTCCACCTTGAAGCGGCGGTGCTCGTCGATTATGATGGACGAGAGCGCAGGCGGCTACGAGTGCGGCCCCGACACCAGGCCGCTGAAGAGGTCGGTGAGTGCCGGACCCGCCGTTTCCACCGGGCTGTACATGAACCCGGGGAGTCCGTCCGGGTCGGACGTGAGCGACTCCAGCGCTCCCGGGAAGTCGTCGGGTCAGGTCTACCGACCCGTGCCGAGAACCGGCGGCGTCTTGCCTCCGGTGGACACGACCTCGTCTTCCAACGATCCGACGACCTCACTGTCCCTTTCTCTCCCCGGAGCCGATTCGGGCGAGGTGTCGAATCGGGTTCCTGAGCCGACCCAGATGGCGAACTCGATCTCCTTGATGCCGGCGGCACCTCCGCCCCCGCCGCCAGTGCAGCAGAAGCAAGTTCAAGTTTTGGATAATGGGTTCGTGCCGTTCAGCGGAGAGTTTTTGGCTGTGTTGCAGGAAATGATAAGGAAGGAGGTGAGGAGCTACATGGCCGGAGTGGAACAGAGTGGCGGCGGCGGAGGAGGAATGTGCTCGCAGGCGGCGGCGGATGGGATTAGCAAATTTGTTGTGAACCGAATTGGGCTCAGCAAGATCGAGTAATTAAGTTATTTAAATGAATCTGTAGAAATGAGTTTGAAGAGAGAAGAGGAAGAGAGAAAAAAACCAAAAATCTCTTCGTTTAGGAAAATAATTTTGGTTAGTGTATAGAGGAGAAGAGATGGGCAAAAGTAGAGAGAGAAAATTGAAGCATTACAACGAAAAAATAATGAAGAAGAAGGGAATAGAAAGCTCTCTGGCCCTTGCTGTTCCTGTTCAGCAGATCTCGGAACGAAACATATGTAAATTCAAGCAAAAAAAGAGAAAAAAAAAAAATGGAGCCTTTCAAATTTAAATTCAAGTCCTTTGAATTTTCAGTTCAATCTTTCTTGTTTTCTCTTTGCTTGTTTCATTATTACATTTAGTGGGAAAAAGTTAACACATATAATTGGAGATGTTTGATTTAATTGGGCAAACTAGCAACTGCTCTAGTAAATTCGAAATCGTTTCGAGTCGGGCTTGGGTTTTCATCAACCTAATAACAAAAATTTGGAACTTTTGTAATTATTCTCATTCTATAGATTGTATCATCTATATTTTAATGAAATATACAAGTAGTTACTGATCTATAATTGTAACTGAAATTGAATGAATGCAGTTAAAGATTGAAATAGGTCAGTTAGGAAGTTGTGAAGAAACACACAGTTTTTGTGTTTGTCAAATGTGGTTGTTGATGTCTAGATATAGCAGTTGGCAGTTAGACAAAAGAAAACTTTACACCTTTCTTTTGGAGCTGTTTTATTTCTCTCCTCTTCTGTTCCAAAACAGAAGTTGGGTGGAGACCAGTAAATACAGTTTGCCATTAATTTTAACGTGCAAATTGAATGTCCTAATCTTTCATCGTCCAATTCTATATGGACACGTGGCGCAACAGCCTACGAGTAGCTTAGCCAGAGAACAAACATAAAGTGAAGTAGATTCCGTTAACTTTAGCAGTGCATAGCATGCATTAACAAAGTGTGGTCACTGTGAAGCAAATATTCAAATTCAACATGTGAAGTAGTGAACTTACTTGTTTCCGAGTAAATGCTGCAGGCTGCTTAACGTGGATTTTAACGACTCCATTACTTGTAAACAAATGTGAAGTTTTAGTAACCAAATCTATGGGGCTGTTTGTCCGGTTTGCATGGTCTTGGAGCTTAATTTGCTAACGTTTCTAAGTGTTAAAGACGCTTCTAAACCTGGGATGGCGAATGAATTGCGCTCAAAATCATGGGCGGCGGATTGAATGAATTTCACAACTGGCAGCAGTACTGAAACGACTCATTCGCAACAAAGATTGGAATCGCTGAAACCACCTTAAGCCGCCCACAACGTTTATTAGACCATGATGGGAAAATCCCTTCGGCATACAGTCCCTCGGTCTTGGTGCTTTCGAGATGGGGAAAACGCCAACATGAGCATGCAATGGTTGGCACTGTATCACAAGTCATTATACACAAGTATCAACCACTGATGGCTTCTTTCATTTCATGTATGGACTAGATTGTGAAAACATAAGCAAAATGGAACTACAAACTTAAGTGAGCATGAGCCATACAGGTGAGGTCAGGATGGAGCGTGGGTTTGTTTTGTGTTCTATGGCAAAACTTATCCCGGCATGATGATATTTAATCATATGCTGTGATCCGGCGTCCCAGACCTTCCTGCGTAGAGCACGTATGGCATTCAGGCGAACGAGAAGTGTTCCACCTTCATGTAATAGGACCTGCATGTTTGCGAAGTCAACATTCATTAAGCAATAAGTTTGGGCCAGAAATAGCCAATAAATCGATCAAGGAGCAGGAGCTGGGCAACAAAATAATAAGATCTGTCTACTATCTACTATGGTCAGTGATTCACTGTCGAAGCCCACGTGTTTTCCCTAACAATATATTGTCTCTAGTATTCATGCCATTAATGTTTCTTCCATTGTCACACTTGGGAAATGTGATTTCAAATAAGGATAGTTCACTGAAGGGTTCGTGGTGATGGTTATATGTTCATGTCAAAATTATTGACCCACGGTGCAGTAAATGGGGTCCCCTCCCGGAAAGAAAAAGTCATTCACTCGGAACAAGAAACTGTAACCGTATAATGCTATTTATATCATTCATATACTGTTGACTGAAAAACATGAATAATGGAAAGCAATGAGATGCAGGTATGTCATTGAAATTTAATAAATACTGTTAACGAAACCCTAAAACAGATGGAAGAGAGGCTCCTAATATACAAGTTAAAGCAAGTTCTATGTTTAACAGCGGATTTTGTGAAATGACTCAATACTATTGACAAGAATGATCCAGTGCATACCTCTGAGAGATGCTATTCCACACGATTGAGCTTCTCTTCGGGTTTCAGGCTGCAGTAAACTTTACTGTTGCTTACAGAGCTCTTAACTCACCGTGCATTCAACTGATGGTCCCCAGTTGACATCATTATACCAAGCTTTGCTCCATCCTTTATTTCTGCTATTTCCTCTGATACCCCTGGCTGAGGCCTATCCCCAAGGTGAATCAGTGCTCTTGGCACAAAGACAGTTTGCAAACCCTGAACAAAAGAGACTCATGGCCAAACCATATAGATGAAAGGAAAGATAGCAAAAAGGATTTGTATATATAAAATCCTATGATCCTTCTTGAGACAATGTTAGAATCCATCAACAACATTATTATACAAAATGAGTATCAAAGTATAGTGTTGAACCATACCCTAATCCTAATGATACTGAAGAAAATTATGCAACGCTGATACGTAATGCAGTATTAAATAATACCTATAGGCAAGGGTCATGACAAATAAAATAGATCCTCACAATGAGGATTATAATATTAGCGATCAACAGACTATAGTATTTCTTCAATAAAGATTAAACTGACCAGAGCTTTAAATACTCAAAACTTTAAATACAGAAGGAAGGTCTTTCCCTACCCTTTGGCCTACAACAACTCTGCAACTAACACAATAATAAATGCTAAATGTTTCAACTAGTAGACACTCGACAGAAATTTAAGACATGCACGCAAGAGTTTATCATAATCATGCAATGGAAAGAGGGCAACTGATTCTCTGGATAATTTAACAAAACAGTTTAACATGATGTTTCTCGATGATTTTAAGGACAACATCATGAAAAATCTAGAAATACATGTAGAACCTACTTTTTTCTGCGCATAACACACAATAGTAGTGTCCAAAAAGATGATGTGACTACAAAACTGAAAGCGTTGAGGTGATCATTCTATCCTTAACTAAATAGAACACCAGAATTGTTGACCAAATACTCCTGTCTAATAATAGTACCTTCCAATAAAGTGAGTAGTATCCTTTTCCATTGAAGCTGCAATATCAAGAACTTCTTGTTCACAGCTGGGAAAGCATCATGAAGCAAAATCGGGTATCTTGTTTCTGACCTTATGACCATAAATTGGTTCAATTGCCTTGAACATAAGTCCCCAGTTGTTACTTGTCAATGTCCCAGTTTTATCAAATGCGATAGTATCGCCAGAAGCTAGAGCATCTAAGACATGCCACTTTTCAACAATATGCACTGCAATTAACATGGCATGACTGCTTAATGGTGTATCTTAAATATAATTAATTTATGAAGTTTCAAAATCCCATTTCATTATTTCTGGTGAACCGGTATGATAAAGTTATTTCTAGAGTATCTTCCTAAGAGACATAAATATACATAGATCATTCCATAAAAAAGGTAACAGCTATGATCTGTTGACATCAGTGCTAAAAGTTTGGCACAACAGACTTGACAGGGCAATATAGTCGTTTACTCGTATTGACTCATTGTAGCGATATGAAGAATACATTATCATTCACCAAAAAGAATGTGCAAAATTATGCGACGTGCGTATGTCCTTAATAAAACCTTGACTTAATAACACAATTATATTACTATGAACATGCCCAGTTTCATATATTATAGGGCTCAATATATGAATAATAATAATTACAGTGAGTAGACTATAATGAACACAGTACTAACCACACCAAATTGCACAAATTGCACCCTCAAATGGTTTCAGATCATATCATATGCAGTGAAATTTCCCCAAACAGGGCATGTTATTTCCAGAATGCTCACATATAAGAAGATCAAAACCAAAAACCCAGTGCTTAATCATGAATGTCTGTACCTAATACCTTTCTGGTGCAGGAACAAATGCAGTAGGATAAGCCAAAGGAGACACAGCCAAGGCACACAATGATGCTGCTACCAGAAGCCCTAATGCTCTGTAAACATATCTTCAGCAAACTACACACACACACACAAAAACAAAAAAAAAAAAAAAAAAAAATTAAGAAGACAGAAGGCAAACATATCCATGAAATTTGAATTTAGAGGTTTCACAAATAAGCCCGTCTAAAATTTATAGTGCCGGTGAGAGGTTCTATTAAAATCTTTTTCAACAAAGCAACTTCTTGCACACGTATGCAAGATACTTGTATTAATTGCGATTAGTACTTGCACGCATGCAGTGCACACACATTTAATATGCACGTAAAGACTCACATTTAAATCAAGGCACTTCAATACAATTACTAAGAGAATTAGCAGAAAGAACATAAAATGAACTTATTCCAAATTACCTGATGAGTTAAGCAACGGCCACAGTCCGAGGAGAGCAATGACAACTTTACTGTAAGGATCCCAAAAAATTTCCTGACACCTTTGAAGCTTTGGTTTATTCATTATTTCATTTGGTATTCCTCAGTCAATTGCACAATCTTACTCAGCATCGACTCTCTACATGTCTTTGAAGCCTGCATAAAAATTTATTGTTAATAGGAAACAAGGATGCACAAAGCTTAACATCACCACACCCTCCGCCTAACTTACAGACAAAAAATGACAAGAAAACCAAATAGAAGGAATAGGGAAGGTTCTCATAATTAGAAAGAAAAAGGTTAACCTTCTGCTGTTCTGGTATCACAAAACTCGCCAGCTACGACCAAGATATATGAATCCACTTCTGCATCAAGCACTGAACTCTTTCGTATGCCAAATTGGGGATATTAGGTAGTTCACTATTAACATTTCCGATTCAAGGATGAAATTTGGATAGCTATCTTTTAACTCTTTAATATCAATCATAGAACGACAAGTAAAATACTATTCAGCTGCAATCACGACATGTCATCTCTCTTAGATAAAGGCATGGCTCTATAGGCTAGTTTCGAACGGTTAACTATATGAGCCATATTAAACATTGCAAGTAGCCCTCCTACCAAAGTGTTTCCCATTTACAGTGATGCAAAGGTTGCAACAACAATTACAACATGAATGTCAACTGTTCCACCGGCACATCAGTAAGAACATCTAGTGCTGCTGAGATCTAATAAGTGAATCGGTACATCATTTCAAAGGAAACAAAAAACTCAAAACATAAAACTCTGAGGAATTTCTCAATCCTCCTAAACATATACGTGTATTCTGAGATGATGAACATGAAGAAAACACAAAGCATTCTATGCCTAAACAGCTAAACCACAGTAATGGCTAACATTAGAGCACATTTTTGTCAAGTAACACAAACAAGATACATACAGCAGAACTTACTAGCAGCTCGAAGTACATATTAATGAGTATCCGGAACCTTGATTCTAATTTTAAGTAATGACAGTCCAGAAACTTATCAAATAACAGAGTAGAAACTAGCAAACATTGTTAATTCTCTACCTATTGTACACTCACACAAATATTACTGGTTCAGTATTTAAGCAATTTTGCAAATATAAGAATCAAATGCTAAAAACAAGACAAGTTGAAGAAAATATTGAGAACGGAAATGGCGATGGAGGAGAAATGGAGCCAAAAATCTTACTCTAACAAGCAGGAAAGCAACGAGAAGGACCGCATTCTGCAGCAAATACGGAGATGCAGCAAAGAGCAGAAACAAAGCCGTGGAGCAGAAACTCATGACTGTGGCTATGGGTTTCGCGATCTCCTTGATTGTGATCGGTGGCGTCGGCGACGGAACGGAGGCAGAGATTGGACGAATAGCGCAGAGAGCGGTAGGGATTGGAGAGGGAAATGGAAAGCACGGTTAAGGCTTAGAGAAGGAGGGAGTAAGTGAAGTGGTCGAGTTGGGTGACTCAGTAGAAGCGGCGATCGGAAAATGGTCGGAGCCGCAGGGATTGAATTGGGGAGGGTTTCAAAACAAATGCATCAGGCCATAAAGGAACTGAAAGTGAAGGTGATGACTGATGATCTCTGCTTCTCTCTTCCGGTCTCTCTGGGAGATGAAGCCAATTCGTTTTTGAATGAATACTATTATTTGTCATATAATAACACAAATCCGCTGTAAATTCCTAATATATCTGGAATCCGGGTTCGAATCCCGGCAGCGTAAATGTTATTATTGTTTATTTAATTTTTTTTTAAAAATATTTCTTTAAAGTAATTGTCTGCTATTATCCATAAGAGTCGACCATCGAAATAAAATACTGTTTTGGAACTTAAAATACATAAACACAAAAAAAGAAAGAAGTCATTTTGGTTTTCAAGCTTGTATTTTGTAAGAGTGTATCTGAGACTATATTGACTACAATTTGGTTGCAGAAACAGAATAACCCATATGTCTATGGTATGTTAGCTCACTTCATTGCACAATGTAAACTCCCGAATTGAATGTCACTAAAAGACGGTTTAAAAAGAATGAACTAATGCTACTGTTACAGTTACAACAACATTGGATTGACCTCCCTTTTTCAGATTAGTTGAATGAGATGCGGACAAGCCGCCGGCATGAAAGGTCGAATTTGATGAAAAGAACAATAGAGCGGTTTGTGTAGCTGTTCAGTCATCTTTTCCCTTGCCTTTGCTTTCCATACCTCTAGAGCCATCATAAGCAGAAAGGAAAAAGGTACTTTGGTTTTTTTGCAGAAACCTGCAATAGTAGTGATATGAGAATTATCATTAATTTGTAGTTAGTGAAGATATATAATGATTGGCACGACACTTTCAACTAACAGAACCAAACTTCCTACAAATTAAAGAATTATAACGTGTAAGGATTGAGGGATTCGTACTTCAGAAAGTCAAGTAGTTTCTGCTGCAATTTGGTCATTGTTTCCTCTTCAATGTTTACGTATCCCAATAATTCTGGTAGTTTAACTGCAAATACCAAAAAATTGAGCAATATTAAGAGGACTTTTGAAAACTAGGAGCATGCACAAGAAATATATTTCTCATAAGTTTACACAGCTAATTTTATATAAATATAAACTGAAGATTGATATAGAAAAGAAGGGAAAGATGTGTGGTGACAACTATTCCTTGTTTTGTTAGACTGAAAGGGTTAAGATGCTTCATGTATTGATTCTCGATTCACCATTAATTACATTATGCTATGAGTCTGTACACTTCCACATGAGCGACAACACTGGGATTCTAAAGTTAGATTAAACGTAAAATTCTTTCCTTCCTGATCCTCCCCATTCCGGAGGATTGCAAAATGGGGCAACCAAGAGATGCAGAAGGATGAGTACTCCTCCAAAACTTATCCACCTTGCTCCTATTTTAATCCTATTCCACTCCAACTCAATATATCGGGCTTGCTTTTTCCTAACACCCAGAACCCTTATCTCAAGCACTAAGTTAAGAGTTTCAGCAAAGGCTATCACCACGGCAGCCAAAGGGTTAACTGCTTTAGGTCAGAACATCTAACAAAATCTTGAACAAAATTTCATCAGGATTCACTATACTTTTAAGTAACGTGAAATACTGAAATGGAAGTACATTAATATAACAGCTAAATGGGTTGTATCAATACTTATTAAATATGAGAAGTAAACAGCACAGTTTTTAGAGAAGAGAAATTATCAGCATGCACAAGTACTATGATCAAATAAACATAAAAGCAAACATTCAGAACCCCAAAAATGTCAAAAAGCACCAGCTATAATGAATGAACATACCAAAGAGGCGAAGTAAATGTTCAGCACCGTATATAGTTGATGGAGAGATGTTATCTACTACTAGTTCTTCATACTGTTGACGCTCTTTTTTGTACAAGAGCAATGCAGGCAATGCTTTGTCAAAATAGCATCGCAATCCTTTCAAGATTTCTCCGACTGAATCGCTCATCCTGCATCCGAGAAAAGCATAGTACGTGCACTGTCATCAGAATATTAATAGTCCTTGGAGATTTCAGAGAAAAACCAATCTACATGGAGCATACTTGTACATATCAAATAGTAAAATGTAGTTTAAACTTTGCAAAAGGCCATAGAGCTCTAAAGCCGAGCTGCTTTTTTCCTTGCTGATGGTTATTTTTCTCAGGAAAGCTCCAGGAATATCCTGGGGAAGTTAAGATGCCAGCTAACAAACTGATAATGTCTTTGAGTGGTATCATTAAACCATGCATTAGGCATGGAGAATGGAAGACTAAGATTACATTAAACATCTATTTTTTAGTGTGATCTTAGATACTTAGCCTTCTATTATCTCATTTTTCCATCCTCCCAACAGAAAAGTTAAAATAATAATAATAATAATAATAATATTGTGCAAATCATTTATAAAAAAAAATTAAGTCTAATTGAATGTGTAGGAATTTCTTTTGTACAAAAAATATATTCTAATAAGCAACCACCCAAAACAAATATTTCATAGAACAAAATAAAACATATTGATTCTACCAGTGAGCTAAAACTACATCATAAAGCTGAATGACAATCAATTGGGGGGAAATGATAGAAGTTACTGTATAACTCCGTGTATTTCAAATGGGAGGGAGAAAAACTTACATGCCATCCTTCTTTGACCTGTACTCGAGGTACTTTGTGAATATATCATCAATGTTTGGAGAACGCGGAAGTTTAAGAACCTGAAAGAAGGATTCACTATTGACTCAGTTACATGTATTCTCGTACATGTAGCTCTATATGAAATCCTTCAAATGATGTTAGAGAACAGAAGCAGTTAAGTTTTAAAAAGAATTAAACAACCAGCTACTGTTAATAACCACAAGAACAATGATCTTTACCCGAAAATGAAACCCTAATTAGCTGCCTGCTCTCTCTCTCTCTCTCTCTCTCCCTCTCTCTCTCTCTCTCTCTCGGGTTGGGGGAGAGAGTTTCAGTCACTTTCAGATAAATAGAAAATATGTTGATAATACAGAATAGCAAGGTTGACACTCCTATATTAGCAACGGAGATTAGGGACCTATGACCCTACAAAGAAATTACTTAAATGAGCTACAAGGTGCAAATGCAAGGAAGGCCCCAAATTTGGATGAGAGTTGCAGAAAGATATGTTGTTCAAATCTTAAGCACAAAATAGGAATCTAGTTAGAGTTGTATGCTAGAGAAATTCTATTGAGGCAAATCTCAGAGGGTGGGAGAAATGTAAATTGAGTTAAAAGTTGCATTGCACAACAAGATATTGTCCTCCAAATTTCCACCACCATCTCCGTTGAAACAACAATAATAAGCATTCTGTAATTTGCAATTCCACTAATTGCATTTCAAGCATCAACGGACTACAATGAGAAAATAATTGATAGATATACCTTATCCTGCTGAGTGACAAATTCCCAATCATCAACAAGTTGCTTCCTCAACGCTGAGGGAATTTGGATCTTGACTAGCTTCTCCACAGATATATTGTCCTTCTATTAAAAATAAACAAACCAAACTTAGCCCAGCAATCTCAGCTGGTTCTCTGACATCTTGCTCTCTATGCTACCAGAATAATAATTACAAAAGAAGAAGAAAACTTTAAATGTTAGATCTGTAGTTCGAACAGACCAGAAAGTGAGGACAGTGGGGCTACCAATCCCAGCTACTTTTCTATTTTTTTTTTTATCTCAAAAGTCATCAGTACCATTCTCTGCTATAAATCCTAGCACATTATACCCACAATTAGACCAATGAAAGATCCTTCTTGGTCTATGTATGCAAACGCAATGATTTACTTTATTTTCTAGTGTTAACTACGCAATAAGCTAAATCTTCAATGTTGACTTTGGCATAAAATGAACCTAAAGGAAGACCAAAAGTTCCACAACTTACAAAACTATTCAAGTTCCCATATTACGTCATCCTGAAATAATACAATTTCAATTTCTACAGCCAATATGGAAAACCATATCACCTCAACTCAACTTGTTTTAATAACACCGGTTAAAGTTCAATAAATTACAGAACCTCACACTCTACCATAAAATATCATGCTCCAATAAGAATAAAAAACGAAAGCTCGAAAATGCAAATCAAAATACTAAGCAAATAATCATGAAAAACTTATGAATTAATTAAGTTATTTAATTGAGGGCACCAAAATTGGATGCATCACTCTGGCTAACTATAACATCCATTTTCAAATACCACTAAGATATTTAGAGTATGAAATCTATGAGGCTATTCTAGTACTGACCAAAACCACAGACACTACATATACAGAATAATGTGTATCTGTAAGTGTGAACTTATTCAGAAAACATACAATAAGAACCGAATTTAATGATAGATAAAACTGAATGTATACCTCGACACCAGATTCATTCTTTCGCTTCTTCCCTTTTGCCACTGTAACAAATTTTTTATATTTAAATATAACAACCACTTCTTCTCTAGAGTTAGTTAATTTATGTAAATACTGAACAAATTAAAATGATAAAATAAAAACAATTAGTGAATGACACACAGTGCATTTAAACGTATGAAATTAAATTGACACTTCAAATTTTCAAGCAAAATTCTGAATTTGGCCATAGTAAAGATTTTGGTTATATTCAAATAATTTTACCATTGAAGCTCAAACACATTTCAAATAAGTTTGGCAATCAAGTAACGTTTAACCTGAAGAAAATGCTGATGGTTCAGAGGCAGTCTATTACATGTATTTCCCGTACTACTGTATTTATATGGCAAAGAAATTAAGTACAGCAGAAGATTGGCAGTAATATATGGAATTCCATCATTCTCCACACAACTGCCTATATGAAAAGAAAAAAAGAAGAGAAGAAAATACCATAGTTCTTGAGGTCCTCTTTATCTGCTTTAGCATCTACAAAATCAAAACAAAAAAAATTGTGTCTAAAATGAGTTTTACGAAATAAGCAACACTTATCAACAAGCCAACACCTTGGCAACATGGGAAAATATACTATGTAGCCAGTGTAACTTCTTTTTCGGAATAGGAGACAAGCTTACATGCAAATAATCCAAACAAAAGCAATAATAGAGCTGATTTTTGCTTACCAGTAGAGCTTTTTGGCTTTGTATGAGCAGAACGTCCTGATTTTGAACTCTTGTCTACACCCTGTTTTTTGTCAAGGGCTTGCTGCTTCAAGACATTCTCTTCAGTATGCTTCATTAGACGGTCTGCGCCTACCCATTCGTCCCAACTGTTGTCAAAATGTTCAGTCCTCAATATTCTTTTTCCTATCCACTCCTTAAGTTGGCATAATTAAAAATAAGTATAGTACATATGTTGAGGGCACTGGTGAATATTGTGGGTACACATGACAATCTATAAATGAATGATTGTGAGAGGTTGAAGAGATAGAAAGTAGAAGCAACTCCAAAACAAGGGCACAATTATAAAAAGTACTAATATGTTACAAGTGGGATTTATTCAATCAAAACAATGATCCCTTCTTTCCTAGTCGTGAATAAACAGATTTCTTGTCTTATATCTACTCTGTAGCATGGAATCCTAGCAGCATCCCAAATTCGCGTTCAGCATAATAAATGAGTGAGACCATATATATTGCTCAACCTACATCAAAAGATTATATTGTAGAGTTTACTTTCCATGACATTCATCTTTGACACATAGATATGCAGGACCCTACTGCATTTCCACTCCTAACATAATTAGGTAAAAAAAAACAAACAATAATAATAATAACCATACTATTATATGATTTGAAACAATGTTATCCCACACATTGACTGCTTTGGTGAGCCATGAGTACTACACTAAAACCAGAGTATAAACAATTCAAATAAATTTAAGTCTATTGTACCTGCTAAGTTAGAAGTCAAAACAATGAAGCAATTGAAATTAAACACAAATAATCTGTTTCAAATGTGTATTAATATGGCAAAACTACTACTTTCTGTTTGATTGGTTTCGAAGTGCTTTTGTTTGTTTCCATCTTTGCCATAATATTTTGCATTATATCTATATTTCCTTTTTAGAAAGAAAGGAAAAATCAGTTTAAAGAAGAGCGTGCCACATTTCAGACTGCTAGCATGACCACAGATCTCTAGGGTGTAGAGAATTGCAAATTTGCAACAACACTAAATCGAAAGAGAATAAAAAAAGAGTCCTAGAATGTGACTTTCAATCTCAATTAACAAATCAGTTAAGTGAAAATAACAGAAAGCATACTCACTTTTTATTCCAACCCTGCAAAATAGCAAATGGGTACATCAGTTAACACTATATCCAGGAAATTCATATCCTACCTCAAACATTATCTAATAGACTAAACCAATGAAGTATTAGCACATGTAGCTTAGAAGCTCTTAGAAACAGAGTTGCCAAAACATGTGGAGTTGAAAAGATAAGAGAAGAACAAACTTACAAGGTAGTGAACAAAGAATCTCCATTCCTTCTTTCGCAGCTCAGCCTTTTGAACCTAGTATGACATTTTAAAGAAACTTACAGTGGGTCAGATTGGAAAACACTTTGTAAGACAGTCCAACCACTTGCTCACAAAAAATAAAAAGGAAAATTACAAGCAGGCAGCAGCCACTTGGTATCTCCAAACAAGTAAAGCTGCAAGGTAACTCATACATGTCATGGACTTAATTACATGCAAAAATATAAAAATGATTCAATTGTATCAATATGAGTGAACTCTCTCTTTTTTAAGAACTTAATTGTGCAATTTGGGACAGGGAGTAATTGAATTCAACCTCTGACTAAGTTGCACCAATTACAAACATAATGTCAATTAATATAATTAATTAAACGAATTATAACAAAAAGACCCAAATTCATAATCCATAACCAGCTTTGCACTATTACTGCATCTCACAAAGATAAAATGACAAATTCAAATTCTCAAGAACCAAATTCTATCCAGCAATCTTGATAATCACATCACATTGCGCAACAACATACAAATTTAAAATTCAAAATCGTATTACGATTAAAAAAGATCCAAACTCAAAAACAAAACCCTAGGTCATCGTCATTTCACAATCATTCCAAGCCAAACCAGTAATTGAAACGGCCAAACCACCCAATTCAGATTCTTCTTCCTCGTTTCGCACAGAAATCAATTTCTCCACACAAATTCCAACTCCATATCAAGCGTAGAATCGACGCAGAAGCCGGAAAGGCGAAGAAAGAGAGAGAGAGAAAGAAGACAATACCTTGGCTTCGTAGATGCGAGGGCCGTGATAGGCGAGGACCTTCTCGCCTTCGGAGAAGAGGCTGGAATTGGACGGAGGAGCGTCGCCGCTGGAGGTGTCGCCGTCGGTGCCGGAATCATCTTTGGATTGGCTTCCCATTCTCTGACGGACAAAGAGAGCGGGCTGTGTCTGTGTGTGTGATAATACTGTGGTTGGTGCGTGTAACTGGTCCCCGTCATTTTTCACTTTCCCACAAAGTTTCAAATATTTGGAAGTGAAATTTTCGACTAGGTCCTTGTAGTTATGTTTATTTCTGTACTGTCCATTTTTATTTACACTTGAGCTCCTCGATTAGTAAGTATTTTTATATTTTCCCACGCAAATCATGATTCACGCCGCACGGATAGTGCTAGCAATTTAGATTTCCGGTCGGGTTCGGTCATGTATGTGTGTATGGGATCTCGAACTGTTTTTTAATTGAGTTGTGAGTCTATAGCGTTTAAAATGTATAATTTATTTGACCCGATTCAACTAAAAAATTTAATCAACTAATAATAATAATATGATATTTAGGTAAGTCCCTCCATGTGGTACAAGTAATATGATTAATTTGTCGTACCTGTCATGTACGTGACTAGGTGACATGACTCATTGCAAACGCATGACTCACGTACTTGAGCTGAGAAATAGAGAAGAGATTAAACAAACCTGCTAACAAGCTTGTGACATAGAAACACGACGATATATAAAGATACAATCACCCAACCGTACCTATATAGTAGTTACGGTAAGCACAACACTCGTTTTATGCGACAGCTCAGTTCAAACAGAATAAAATAGTGAACCATTTATTATTGTGAGACGGATAAAATAACTTTAAAGTAAATAAAAAAAAACCGAAATGGACACAACACAGTTAGATACAATTTTCGTACGTGCAGTTACATCGATACCAGGGCTATCAATCTGGGGCATTTGAAATTCATTTAGACTTAAAATTGATCCGATCCTACCGGTTTTTGGACTGAATCAACGTATCAAACCGAACAAATCACTAATAAATGCCACCAACATTCTTAAATTTTAGCTAACTCTAGCTAGTGACCCTCACCAGGGCTAGGACCCTCCTTAATCCCTCCAAAAAGGTTCTTCAAGTCCGCAACCCTGTTCCCGGCGCCGGAGCTAGAACCAGATTGCTTGACAGCTCCAAGAGACAACATTAAACCATCCGAAAAAAACAAACCATGATTTCTCGGTCCACGACGCCGCAACTTGAAGACACTGAGAGACGACCGAGCAGCCTCAGTCGCCGACGAACCAAGAATCAGAACCAAGACAAGAAAGATCAAGAACCTGAAACACCTGAGCTCTCTAGCCATGGCAGAGACTGATCAAATCCACAATCTCTATATAAATAAATAGATCAATAAAAAGTAAAAAGTCGATCGAGTACGTGTACGTTAATCCAGCTACATTACATGTACACGTAGCCATAGCCGATTTGAGCAGCAGCTAATTTATAGTGCAAGTAATAAGCAAAAGCCGTGATTAGAAATGAAGCAGGTGAGAGCGAGAGGTAGGAGACGAGTGGATTACGCGTGCTGGGAATGTAGAGAAAAAAGCAGAATATTTGGGCGGTTTGGTTAGCAATATTTTCTCTTTCTGTCCACAGTGTCAAGGTTGGTGATGGTCTAATCAAAGCTTTGACTCAAATGCACTGCAAATTTTTGGAGTTTTGGAATGGTAATTAATTACACATATGTGCCCTCGTTTTCTTTGACTTGTTGGTTCTCAATAGCCATTGCGTAGCTTTGTGAAATTTGGAGGAAACTCACCCACGAATCTATAGCATTTTTCAAGTTAAAGAAAATATTGGTTTGTGTTTTCAAGATTGCACTTGATTAGAAGGAAACTTATGCATGTCCAGAATTTTATTATTCTTATTAGTCAAGATTTGGTGGGACACAAAATATATTGTGTTTGGAGTTTGGTTAGTTTCATATTGTAAATGTGTATTTGAACCGATTTTTAACGCATATAGAGATTATTCTCTCACTTAACTTAACGATTTGAAGAACATACATATTAAATTAGATGCAATATTGTTCCGTAAACTACTAATTTATTTGGCATTTACACGAACTTAAGAAACCACATGATACATGCATGACGTATCTTCGATGTTTGAAGTTCACACGTACTAAACGCTCGTATGGAGTGCCCTATTTTTAACTCGCCGCAAATTAGAACACCTACGCAACTCAACCTAAATTCAAATAAAGTGTAAATAAACTACAATTATATTTTTCATTCGCATGCAAGAGTGTAATAAGAATACATTTACATGTGTTCAACAACTCAAATTGAGAGTGATTTGGGAGCTAAAATTGTTGGTCAGTGTTACATGTGACCGGCCAATGGAGCAGCCATGTTTGAAACATGGAACATAGTGGTAACAAATTAACGTTGTTTTCAACTAGTGGTGTATACTATAGGGGACCAGACCTTAGATACACTGCACTAGTGTTTCGTATTTAGTACATATGCAACCTTAATTGGTAGGTGTGTGTGTATTTGAAGCACGTTTTCACTTTACTCTCCAAGTATACTAACACAATTGTAAATAAGAAAATACTCTCTCCATCTCAAAATGAGTGTCTTATTTCTCTTGCATTTTTGTTTCAAAATGAGCATCTTATTTCTTTTTCTAGTAAGTTAGTTATGCATGAATTGTCAATAATATAATTATAAAAGTTAGTTAGGATCTCTCAACACATGATTATGATGATACAACAGAGACGGATCCAGAACTTGTAGCTTGTGGGGGCAAAATAAATTATCATATACAAATTAGTTTGGATGAGAGGTTCAATGTCCGAATCTAGGGGCAATACTTAATTATTTGAACATTTTTGTGGAGGCAAAATTAAAAAATTTGTTATGATGAATATGAAAATTTATAAAATTTTGTGGTGTTTTTTTGAAAAAAATAAATTTCATTGGGGGCAACTGCCCCCAATGTGGTTGTTGTGCATCCGTCCCTGGAATAAAATAGTAAATATATCACACAAACTAATTTCTCCTAAATTTTTCTCAAAATAGAAAGGAGTACACTTATTTTGGGATGAGGGAAGAATTAGAATGCTATAGAACTTGGATTGGTCAATTTCAACGATTTAGACCCTAATAAATTAGAATGATTTGATATTCTCATTAGAACATGCTACTCTTTCTCGTGCCCAAGAACCCCATAACACTTCACAACGCTAAAAGAAATTTCATTTTCCGCTATAGTTAATATAGTCGCTCAAACTTTTATTCTGTTGCGGAAAGTCAATAACTGGTTGCAATCAAATGTCTTATCACTAAAAATCTCGTGTGCACGACTAGAGTTAGTTTGTCATGGAAAACATATATTTGTGTGACAAAAACATTATCGCTAAAAGCATAAAAGCCCAAATTTTAATCATTATTGAGCTTTTTATTCATTTCAGCCTAATAATAATAATTTCTAAGCCCAAATTATGACAGACATCTTATTTTTTGTTGTCACCACAAATAAGAATTTTGGTAGTGCAACCAATTCTTTGCATGTCTTCAGGATTACATATAAAATTGCATGATTTATTAAATATAAATGTATATACAGCACTTAATAACCTGATGCTTCCAAATTCAAGAAAATGATAAACAAGTGTATCTCTGTATTTGTAACAAAAGAAAAAAAATAAATTAAACAAAAGAAGAAATAAGAAATGAAGCTCAATTGGTAGTAGTGGACGTGGACTCAGCAATCTAGTGTCCAGCTCCGGGACTCGGACCCGAATCCTTAATTCCACCTAGCGTCTTCACATTAGTGAACTTGTGTCCTGCTCCAGGACTCGGACCCGAATCCTTAATCCCTCCAAGCGTCTCTACATTAGTAAACTTGTGTCCCTCCCCAGGACTTGGACCGTCCTTAATCCCTCCGAGCGTCTCCACATTAGTGAACTTGTGTCCCTCCCCTGGGCTTGGGCCATCCTTAATCCCTCCTAGCGTCTCTACATTAGTAAACTTGTGTCCCTCCCCGGGGCTCGGTCCCGAATCCTTAATCCCTCCGAGTGTATCTACATTAGTGAACTTGTGTCCCTCTCCGCCGTGGCTCGGACCCGACTCCTTAATGGCTCCAAGATCATAAAAGCCGTCAAAGAAGCTCTCGATGCCTCTGCTGATCAACGACCTCTCCGCCGCCACGACAACCTTAAACGGACGAGCTTCGGCTCCGAAGTTGAGCAAGAAAAGAAGAACAAGAGACAAATTAAGTGGTTTCTGCACTGAGGTTGTCATGTGTAGAGATCGATGTGAAGAAGCAAGTGTTGCTTTTTAGTTTGTGTGATGGTGATGAAGATGGAGAGGTTGGTGAGGTATTTATAGGACAAAAATGGTGGCCGGCGTGGAGGAGATGTTAAATTTGACCAGGAATTTTGTGTTCTTGGAAACGTGATCAGTAGGTTTTGCTACAATGGCTGCTGTTTTAAAGTCTAGGAACCAGCATGGGAGCTTCTTGGTTGAGAGTTAGAGACCACACGTGACAGTTCGGATTTCGAATTAGATTTGTTTCTAATATGATTTTTAATGTAAATTCGAACCTAATCCGAAAGAGGCACAATCGATCCGATATGATCCGAAAGGGGTTCAAATTGGATTCAAATTTTTATATGGGTGCATTTTTGTTCTATCCAATCTGATTCGCGAGGGGCTTAGATCATATTTTAGATTTTTAGTGTAAAATATGTCGATTTGGACGAATTTGTCCGATCTAATTCAATCAATAATTTTGCACCATAAATCTGATCTAACCCAAAAGGGGTTGAAATGAATCGGATTGGATTGAATTTTGGACTTAAGTATAAAATTGCTCATTCAGATAAATTTATCTGATCCAATCCAATTCAATAAGTATTTATGTATACTGAATTCAATTCACTGAAAATAAATTATATGATCAATTTTACGTGAAACGGTAAATTTCAAATGCTTGTAAGTTTAGATTCAAATTATAAATTCTCATGAGATTGTCCGTTTCCATTTATTTGGAAAATGATATGTTCACTCCTTGAAGCTATGTATTAATATAATATGAATTTCTGAGGCTGCCTTGGAAAAATATACAAGTATATTCAATGATATCTCCATGACCAAAGACCATAAATTCAATGTTTGAATTCGACTTCTCCAGTATAGATATGTGCTTGCATCATAGTCCTCACTCTTCTTAGACTATTCCAATTTTTTTATTAATATTTTATCTTGTGGAAGAGACCTCGTGCTACAAATATAGAAAACTTTTGTAAATACAAGTTCGGGATATTCTTAAGAATCCCGAAATTTCATCTGCGATGATCGAAAATTATAATATCGATCAAGTTATTTTCAGTGGACACGTGATATGTACAATTGTTCTTCAAATTCTCTTGATAATATGACACAATTATTATACTATCGAGAATTAACTTTTACATCATTTATTTCTCATTTATCAATATGTGGCGTACAATATCGAGATCATTTGATATAGAGGTGGTTTTACCTTGATATGCCGGAAAGACGTTTTATCGACCAAGTTCCTCAGAAACAACAGAACCCGAGCTGTTTTTATTTTCTCTTCATGTGTCGGTATCTATTTCCGACATGCACTTGCAAACATTATGATTTTAAGATGCAAATAGAATCTTTGTCATTTTATCACTCACTTAATTATTAATTAACGTATTCGGGCTGGTCTCAATAGAGGGCCCAAATCTAATTCATTTTGTGGCTGTTGAGGCCCAAACTTGTCCAACTCTAGCTATGGATTCCACATCTGAACCCAATAATCATTGTCCATTTCTTTCACTTAAAAAGAATAATTAAATATGAGTGTAAAGTTATAATATTTCCAACAAAAATTATCAAATCAGATACAGTTACAGTTAGTGTTTTACGTAAGAAAAATGCTAAACATTTCAAATTTTGTACAAATTTTTATGTACAAAATAATGTGACAATCTACGTGGGAAACAAATTTTTTGTATTTTTGTAGTTTAAAATTAATTTTAATGAATAACAATCTGACACATATGATACCACTATCCTCCAAAGAATTTCTGGTGCGGAGCGCCTGGTTTATTAGACTTCCTGCACATGTGGTGCGTTGTGATTCAGCCAAGTCACCAACATCATATTTGATGTGTCATATCCAATCTATTGACACGTCATTTTGTAAAACTTATTTTGTACATATAGCATTGCTCTTTACGTAATCATCATCTCAGAGCAATGTTATACGTACAAAATTTTGTACAAAATGATGTGTCAATGAATGAGGCATGACACATCAAATATTGCAGTGATGATTCGGCCAAATCACAACGTGCCATGTGTGCAGTGTGTCTAATAAACCGCACGTTCGCCCCAAAAAATCATGGGAGGATGATGGTATCATATACGTCGGGTTGTTATTTGTTAAAATTAATATTCAACTATAAAAATACAAAAAAAGTAGTTGCCACTTGGATTACCACGTCATTTTGTATAGAAAAATTTGAATAAAATTTGGAAGATTCAGCATTTTTCCATCGTCTCATGTACTAGCATAATTTTTTCAACTTAAGTTCATCTATTAACATGTTATATCGAACTACACGCTAAAAAAACATGTTATCTCGAGTTTATAACCTTTATACAATGCAATTAATTAATTGCATTCCGATACTAGGAAGCATAAAACACTCGTATTAAAATGGAAAATGTTTTGCAATAAGTGCCCTCATTCAATTCTTATATCATCTAATTATTGGTTCTGACTAAAATTAGTAAATAATATTCATGCATTTACAATTTGAGGATTTAAAAAAAAAAAAAATCCTTTACCAAAATAAAATAAAATCCTATGCACTTACATTCAAAGCATATTCTTGAATAATATCATATGGTAACCCAAATCTTTGATATTTTACTATAAACATGTTCTATGAATCACACAACATAGAAATAAAAATTTAAGTTGTGGACAACAAAATGCTATATACATTGGAATTATCATGTAAGGATTCTTGAAATTGTACTAGAAATAAGATTAATTCATGAAAATCATTAAGAAAAAAAAACATATATATAGGAAATAAAATCATATGGGGTTATATTTACTTAGAAAATATTGAAAATACATCCCTCCAATAATCTTATCATGACTCGTTACATGATATTTTTGCTAAAACTAAGATTCATGAACGACACAAATAAAGAATAAATTTAAACCCAGTATATGTAAAATATATAACAATTCCATGTATTTAATACAATTAGTAGCATCGCAATGAACCCAAAAATACTCTTCAAATTCATATATAAATATATTTTACTCAAGATTAAATTTCACTCAAAAAAAAAAAAAAAACACCAATCTCATTTCCAAGTAAAAAAAAAAAATGGTGGCCCAACAAAAAACACATGTCCTAATGGTGACACTTGCTCTTCAAGGCCACATGAACCCTATGCTCCGGCTAGCCAAGCGCCTAGTGTCCAAGGGCATTTCCGTCACACTAGCCACCACCGACGTGGCTCGACACCGCATGCTCAGCTCCGGCGCCTCCTCGGCGATTAACCTCCAGTTCTTCTCCGACGGCCTCAGCCTCGACTTCGACCGCAACGGTAAAACCGACGAGTTTCTCAAAGCCCTAGACACGCACGGCCGCAAGAACCTCTCCACCCTCATCGGGAACCTCGCCGTCGCCGGCCAAACCTTCTCCAGCGTCATCATCAACCCCTTCACCCCGTGGGCAGTGGCCGTCGCCGCCGGCCACGGTCTCCCCGTGGCGGTGATCTGGATCCAAGCCTCCGCCGTCTACGCCGTTTACTACCATTTCTTCAAGAACCCACATTTCTTCCCCTCCCTCGACGACCCGAACGAGGCGGTGTCGCTCCCGGGGCTGCCGGAGATGGCGGCTAGGGGCATTTCCGCGGTTTTCCCGCCCACG
>JAYMTA010000832.1:0-23804 GCA_036897625.1 Pelargonium cotyledonis
CAACCAAGTAAGCAGAAGAAGATGCATTATCATTCATGGAAAGATCAAGAACAAACAGTCCATTACTACAATATCCCTTACCCACAAAGACATTATTCTTAGTCATCACTACTTTATCGGATTCAAAAGAGACTTTAATCCCAGCTTTAAGCAGCATAAAAACATAAACTAAGTTGGCACTGATACTAGGAACATGCAACACATCACTCAAGGCTAAAGTTTTACCAAAAGTAAGATTAAGTAAAACTTTACCTTGACCTATTATCGGTGCAGTATGAAAGTCTCCAAGGTAGATCACTTCACTCTTATTCTCCGCGGGCGTGTATGTGGTAAATGCATCTTTGACAGCACAAATATGGCGAGTGGCTCCAAAATCTACTACCCAAAATTTGACACTCGACAAAAGGTAAGCTTGAGAAATCACAACAACTATTACATCATTAGTTTCAAATAAATTAGCTTTTGGTTTAGGAGGAATGTTACTCACTACCCTATTCCTACACTGAGCAGCATGATGACCAGGTTTACCACATAAATAACAACCATTATTACTTTTCTTGAAGTTTTGGGATTTAGGCTTGAAGTCTCGAAAATTGCTTTGCTTGAATGGTTTGGGAAAGTTATTCTGCTTGAAAGATTTGGAGTTGTACCTCTCATTATGAGACCGTTGTTGAATTATATTCGCCTTGGTCGTCATCTCCTTAGCATTGGCAGCACGAACCTCCTTACGGTTGGTGTCTTCAATGATAATATGGGTAATGAGCTCTGAAAGGGACATTTGTTTCTGCTTGTGCTTGAGTTGTTGTTTGTAATCGTTCCATGAATTTGGCAACTTCTCAATCAGCAGTCCGCCTGCAAATTCTTCTTGCAACTCAATGTTCTCGGCCTTGAGTTCGTCCAACAGCTTCTGGTACTCGTGAATCTGCGACTTCATCTCTTTATCTTCCACCATTTCCCATCGGTAATAATTACCAATGACAAACTTTTGCTTCCCGGCATCTTCAGCAGTATACTTTGAGATCATTGATTCCCATATCGCTTTTGCCTCCTTGCACGAAAAGTAGACATCAAAAAGTTCATCCAATAACGTACTTATAATTGTGTGCCTACATACCTTATTGCATATTTTAAATTATTTTTCAATTTAAATTTAACACCGCCAATTAAAACTAACGGATTCTGTTAGTCATTTGACGTAATGTCCTTCGCGAGAACAAAAAAAACATGTTTTTAGACCCAACGGAACAAAGTAAAGGTTGAGGACCCAAGCGGAACACTTTAGCTAGTTTAGGGACCACTGGAAGACATTTTCCAAATATTTAAGGCAAAAATTGAGTGAATAGCAAGAAGATCAACAACCACATATAACCATGACTATAGGGGGTTTAATACTCTGGAGGTCTCTCACATATTGAAAAGTCAGAAGTCATGTCCTCAACAAAAAAATAAGTCACACTAGTCCCCCACATTAAAAAAAAAAAAATTGGTCACGCTAGTTCCACCTTTAGTTTGACCTAACGGAACCGTCAGTTCGGGTGACGTGGCACCACGTGGCATTTTATTTCGGGTGACGTGGCACCACGTGGCATTTTATTTCGGGTGACGTGTCGCTGACATGGCATTTAAAAAAATTAATTTTAATTTTAATAAAATTATTAAAATTAATTTTGGACTAATCATTAAACGACACGTGTCTTATTTTTAATTTTTAATTGTATTAAAATATTTTTAAATAGCACGTTAGTGCTACGTGTAAAAATAAATAAAAATAATATAAATTAAAATATCATGTGGCGCTAGTGTGGAATTTGGAAAAAAATACTTTTAAATTTTAATTAAAATGACACATGTCGCTTATACCATGGTTGGTTCAAAATTTAATTTTGGACCAATCATTAAGTGACACGTGTTATTTTTAATTTTTAATTATATTAAAATAGTTTTTACATGCCACCCGAACTAACAGATCCGTTAGATCAAACTAACGGTGGAACTGACCAATTTTTTTTAATGTGAGGAATTGTTGTGTCTTATTTTTTTTTTAGGATATGTCTGGTGACTTTTCAATAAGTGGAGACCGTCACAGTATTAAACCTGATAATCACCTTAGAGAACTCTTCCCCAAAGTTGATCATAAGCATCGCCTTGATGATTTTTAGTCGGACGCCATGATGTGTATGGCTTTTTGACCAACTTTGGGATAAAGTGCAGAGGATTAGTTCAACTAATCGTCGATAGTCCATCTCCAATCCAACTACATGCAGTTTTTATAAGAAATTGTGGCCCATTCCAACCCGATTCAAGCCCAGAGAGTGTTTGAGTAAAACACAAAAACTATATTATATAACAAATACAAGAGTGGTTATCAAGGAAAAAACAAATACAAGAGAGAAAAATAAAACCAAGCACAAAATTGTAATTTTTTTTTTTTTTTTTTTGCTCGACAAAACATTAATAACAAGTTACCCAAACTGATTCAATCCATTACAAGCCCGAACAAATAACCTTCTATTTCGGAGGGCTGAACATCTAAGGACCGAACTTGCTGTTTGTTGTACGTGAGAGCATGATCGAGATCTACTCATGGAGTTGTGGACTAGTTACCCCATGCAACATGCTTCCACAAGAATGATGCCAAAAAAATAGCATGATTACATAAGCCAAATCAAACCCCATTAATATGCTGCAAATCCTTAGGACGAGCTACCGACAAGATCCAAGGGATTCCTATGCCCCCTTCTTCTTTTGGTTTTTCGATGGTTTAATATCCTTTGTGAGCATTCTTGGTGCGATGGCCATGGCCATAAGCTCTTGGAAGAGCAGCTTGCACGCATATGGAATATGGACCTGTATAAATATATATAGCCATACGCTCAATTGAAATACTGAATTTTTTTTTATTGAATAGAACAAAAACACATGATACTATGCATAAACAGAATACTCACCTGAACAATATCTGTCTTGTTTTTGCAACCCCTGCACTCGAAAGAATTCTTCTTCAGGTTTGCTATAGCTATCAGCCCACAAGACTCGCAAACGTGGACCCTATATGCATCGCTTTGATCGAACAATCTTTCCTTGAGGAAATGTGCAGCTCCATGAGCAATCATGCAGTCTCGTTCCATCTCTCCAAATCGGAGACCTCCATCACGTGACCGTCCCTCAGCAGGTTGCCTAGTAAGGATCTGCACAGGACCCCTCCCACGTGAATGTATCTTGTCATCAACCATATGCTTCAATCGTTGGTAATAAGTTGGGCCAAGGAATATCATAGCAGGGAGCCGCCGCCCCGTATGGCCATTATACATGGTCTCAAAACCACGCATCTGGTACCCACATTTGTGAAGAGTTTTGCTGATATTATCCACCTAAAATACCAAATAAGAGGAAAAGATTTTGAGAAATTCAATACTTCTATTTTGGTTTCCAATTGGAGTAAACTACCCAGTACCAACAAGATTCTTTTTTCCTTCAAGTACCTTCAATAATCAAAGGTATGGAGTACTTCCATGTAAAACAAAAAATGAAGTTCCATGCAAATGCAATCATATATAAAACACCACATTACCTACCAAATTTGAAGTGAATTTATGAAGCAGAGGTTTGAGAAAAATTAATGGATAAAAATGCTAGGAATCATCGCAAGACCATCTAACAATATAATCCTTGTAGAAAGTAGTTTTTTTAATGATTGAAGCACATATTATTATATTGATGCTTTGATCCAATTAATCAAGTCTTAACAAGTGTTGTTTAAGTTGGTAGCGGATTTTACTATGTAAAGCTCCTTTGACAACTAGCATATGACTATAACATTTCCATGACCACAAAAGGAATCCCAGCACATGGTCCCAAATTGTAATTGATTAAAGGGGAGCACTTTGTGACCAGGCAACAGCAGCTGGGAACCATTAACTATGATATCATAGATCAAAACATTTCAAACAAACTCTGCAAAAAACTAAGGTGGCATTTGGATTTTAAAAATTAGTAATGGGAATATGAGAATCGAGTATGAGAATGAGATTCCCATTCTTCATGTTTGGATTAGGAGTTTCTGGTCATTAAAATGGCTTTGGAATCAGAAACTCATTCCCATTCCAAAAAAAACAATTGCAAACGCTACCTAAATGGACAAGCCCTAACACCAATCTTACATTAACATTATGTAATTTATAATTCTAAGAGGATAACTTACAGTGACATCTGTAAATGGAGTTGCATCCCCTTCCTTTCCCATGTGAGCAGCAACTTTACCCATGATACACTCAATAAGCTGGCCGATAGTCATTCGAGAAGGAATAGCATGTGGATTCACAATGATATCTGGTGTGATGCCTTCCACTGTCCATGGCATGTCTTCTTGGGTATAAGTCATGCCTACTGTTCCCTTCTGACCATGCCTACTGCTAAATTTGTCTCCAATCTGAGGTATTCGGACAGATCTCACTCTTACTTTGACAAATCGCAATCCATCAGCATTTGTTGTCAGTAGCACCTAATAAGAATTTGATGTTAGGTTATACACAGATCGTACAATGTCCCGTGTTAAATCATTACAAGACACAATCTGCAGAGCATATCTGAAATTGTACAGAGTCTGAGACTAGAGAAGATCTTGAGTGAAGACGTCATATTCAGATAATATAGTAACATTAATCTAAATAAAGCTTACTTGATCAACCATCCCTGTTTCACTGTGACGTAAACTTATGCTATGATCACGCCTTGAATAACGAGATGCCTGTCCTTGAGCTTCTTCCTGAGTAATGGGAGTAGTCTTCCCGATGATAACATCCTCACCTGAAACTCTCGTACCCTAAACGAACAATAGATTGCTTTAGAATACGATATCAATCCATAGTTTTCAGGACAAACATGACAAATTGGCATATGCTTACAGGAGGTGCAAGACCATCGTCATCCAATTTGTCGTAAGATCCATGCCGCATACCCTGTAAGCAAATTCAGGTTATGTCCCAACACTTCCTCAAGCAGCATTAACCAATAGAATATTCATCTCTTACCATAGTGTTCTGTCTGTCAGGACGGCCAAAATCCTCTTTGACAAGTGTCCCCATCTTTTTCTCCTCGTCTCTGTAAAAGTGAAATTATAATGCAATATGGTAAACAAATAATAATATACAAGGGAAGCAACACCAAGAACAACATTGAAGACATGATTGAAATAAGGTCACATATACTAATGTATCCATATTGAAAAATAAATATGGTTACCTATATGAGCGGAAAAAAAGTGATCGGAAGAATCCACGGTCTATGGATGACTGGTTCATAATGACAGAATCTTCTTGGTTATATCCAGAATAGCATGAAATGGCAACAATGGCATTCTGTGGCAAAAATGGAAAGTTATAAATCTGTAGGAGAAAGGCAATGAAAAAAAAAACAGATATTATAAGGCCTACAATGCCAGCTGGAAGCTGCCTGAAGTGAAGATGCTCCATGGCACGGGTAGTAACAAGGGGCTTTTGGGGGTAATAGAGAACGTAGGCCAAGGTATCCTGAGTGATGTAAAAAAAATGTGTCAGAAGGAGCCATCAAGTATAATTTCTGCGGATTCATGTGTGTGTGTGTGTGTGTGGGTGTGTGTGTGTGTGAGAGAGAGAGAGAGAGAGAGAGAAAGAGAGAGAGAGACTCAAGATCATAATAGGTGACTAGATGAAATACCATTCGGAACTGGTAATTGGTGACATAAATTCCCATAGCTTGCTTGCCCATAGCAGATTGATACGTATTACGTGGGGACTAAATGCACCAATAACAACCAAGTCAGGGTTAACAGAGGTGCAAAGACCTGATTCAGATAAAGTTCTCCAATATGACACTTACCTGATTATGATCAGGAAATGGTATAATTGAAGCACAAACACCCAAAATTAAGGATGGATGAATTTCACAATGGGTGTAAGTCTCAGAATAAGCCTCCTCTGGATTAAGCCTTGCTTGCACAAGATCCTGGAACGAATTGTTGGAATTAATTTCCATAACTGAGGAATGCCATCCTCAATGAGATAGTTCAATTTGCACAACATTATTCCACTTACATTAATGGTCATTGAAATCATAGTGGTCTCCTCTTCCTCCGTGTCAATATATTCTATGAAACCCTTTTCCACAAGATCATGCCAACCGCCATCTTCTGGCGATTCCTGAAATATATTCAAGAAAATAACATTCGACTCATTCACATCCAGTGGGAGGAAAAGAATGTCAAATACAATATAAGGGATTTTTAACTTGCATACCCTTTGCTGCAGTGCATGAATATCCTTCTTCTTTATGAGAAGCCTTTGTTTCTCTACAATAAACAGTGGACGACTGCACCGGCCATAGTCAGTATAGATACGGAGTTCTTTCAAACGGATGTCTCTAACAACTCCCACCTCAGTATTGACATCAACCTGTTCATACACAGTTCCATAAGAGCCTTGAAATATAACAATAACTCTTCCACGTCATTTTGAAGTGCAACTCTCAAAACTAAGAATGTAGAAAAGCAATGTTCCATAATTCTCATATTTTATTAGTACTGATACTATTTAAACCCATAAAAACATCAATGCACCAATAATCAACAAATCATGATATAAACCAAGGATGCTTCCCAATGAACTTGAAGTAGAAGTTCAAGATGTCAAGGCACCCAACATCGTGACGGAAAAAGAAGATTGCACGATGCAACCATGATATTTGGTGCACAAAATCTATTAATTTCAAAGTTCTTTCTATTTAGATTCTTTCGTTTCTTTTTCCATGAGTAATTGTATGTGAGATAGAAGAAATGTTGCTTCATTTGCAATAGAGTATTTAACAGAAATATAAATATGCAGGGAAAAGTTACGAAAGGAAGTCAGAGTTCGAGTCATGTACAATGTTATGCACCTTTACCAAAAAGAGCACTGATTCAACACTCTAATTGCATTATACAGTTGATTGTTTAAGTGTTCAGATCATTGGTTTAGAATTCATCAATGAAGTTAACATATCCATAGGACGATTTGAACTGGGGACATACTTTAATAATACTTTAATACTTTAATAATACCAAGGCTATTTATTGTTATAAATAATCAATTACTTATAAACAATTAAGAAGCATAAAATGTAATCAAACTGAAAACTCTCCCAAGTGAATAATAAATAAATTAAAAAAAACTACACTACCAAGGCTATTTATTAAACATGCATTTCTTAACGCCCATCAGGTTTTGCTAATGTTAAACTGTTCTTAACACATCAATAATTTATAAACAATTGAGACAGCAAATGTGATCAAACTGAAAACCGGGATAAATTAATTTCCTTGTATAATAAAGAGAGCTATCCTATACTCTTCATAACCTAAATGTTTCCATCAGTTTGTAGTTCACTTGACACTGCTAAAATGTAATATGTTTTTGTTACTCCGGGTGATGATAACAACCTTAAGTATGGACAAATAAAGAATGAATGCTGGAAAAATAATTCAAATTAAACCACTAACCCTTCTGCGCAGACGTCTTAACGTCTTTACCAACATATCCGGATCCCGATGAATTCCAACCCAGCACCCGTTGACAAAAATTTTGGTAGCTTGGGGAATAACGGCTGGAGAAATTTCCTACAGTGAAAGAATATTCAATTAGAACTGAAGCATACAGAAGAAATGCATCACTGTCATGAATTCAAAAGTATGCACCTCAAAATTCTCAGTACCCCATTCCTCTAAAAATTCCAATATAGGATATGCTGCTGATCCAACAGTTATATATACCATCAAAGCAAGATTCTTGACCAGTCCACATGCCTGATTTAACAACAGAGTATAATTAGATCCAAATAGAGAAACCTATTACAAATTATGAAATTCACTTGGTTATTAGCTTACCTGCCCTTCTGGAGTTTCAGCTGGACACATCATTCCCCATTGAGAATTGTGCAGTTGTCGTGGTTTGGCCAGTTTCCCTGATAAAAAAAATATCAATTAAAGAAAAAATGACGATGATAAATAACAAACAACAACAACAACAATAATTGAGTCATGCCAAAAGAAATAACAATGACTAATAATTTGCAACAAGTATATAATCCCTGGGCTTCGGAGGACCAAAACACGTGAATCATGAATAGCACCAAGTAATATTACCTTCACGCCCGATGGGAGAGTTTAGTCTTCGCAAATGTGACAATGTGGATGCATATGTTAGACGATTAAGAACCTGTTCAAGCAAAATGGAAACTGAAACTTACTTAAAATAATTTAGAATAAAATCCAATGGAAGAAATTGACAGAATGAAGGCAAACTGCGCACATGCACATCCACATGCGCGCCCAGCCACACAAACAGAATAAAAGATAACCATATTGAACCTGTGATACTCCAGCTCTTGTTCCAGCAGCATTTGCTTGCCCCCAGTTCCCCGTAGCAAGTGAATATTTCAGACCACTAGTGATTGTTTTAGCTTTGATAGCGAATTGCAGGTTAACATCTTTGCCATTATCAACACACTGTACCATCCATGAAATATATAGAAATGAACCACATAAATGGAATGTGGCAAACACAAATTATAAAGAAGCCTCCTATAATATGATGTGTATACCTTCTGCACATAACCTTTTACATCCCTTGTTAACTTTCTGAATAGCTGCATCCATAGAAACAACAATCAATAATTTAAATAAAACTATAGAAACAATGAACAATAAATTTCAAGTATACTTGCAAAACAAACCATTCTAAAAAGTCCCCCAAGTAATGGCCCAGCGAGGTCCAGCCTTTTATTTCCATAATGATCTCTATCATCTTCTGCCCTCCGACCAAGGGCACACAATAGAAGCCTGTGAATAATATATCTGAAAAAAGCAACAATCAAATCTTCATGTAATTCAAAAGCCAACCCAAAGAGGACGCAAATATTACAGAGAGTAAACTTACCCAAAATAGTAAGCTTTCTTTGTCTCACAATATTCCCCAACACCAACATGAGGAAGCATTTCTTTCTGTAGGATCTCTTTAGCATACCTGATATTAAGATGAATAAAAATCACCACGTGTTAGGAAACATCATACCAAAAAAAAAAAAAAAAACTTGAGAATAAGACACTGCATACTTGATTCTCTTTTCCCTAGTAACACCAACAGTTGCTCCTCGCTTCCCAATGTAATCCAATGCAACCTGCAGAAGATGATAAAAAAACCACCCTCGTAAGGATAATCCATTATTACCCATCTGAAAAATATGTCTACCGAAACTGGCCAAAGGAGGGGGCTGGAATTGCTATGGGAGCCAAGCAATACCAATAATATCAAAAAGTAAACACAAACCATAAAGTTTAACAACAAACTTCAACATGTACTAAGGTTGAGCATTCAGGTTCAGCTAATAGGTTTTTTCAGTTAACAGAACCGAATTGCTACCTGTTTTTTTTATCATGCTGCTTCAAGCTTTTCTTGGTAGCTCAACATTTCTTCTTAAAATGAACAGTTCAGGTTTGGTTTCAGTTAATCTTCCCACACAATTATCTCATTTAACCAAACTAACCAGCAAGACATATGACATCCTTTATTGAACCCTAAAACCATTTTAAATCCTATGCATCACTTCTCTAACTTCTATAACCCTAAAACCGGTGGTCCACTGGTCCTCTAGCATTATGATCTCTACTCTCTGGTTTAAGCCTCATGTTCAGTCACCGCTGCAACGCCTTCAAAGCCATAGCCAGTTACAGGCACCATGATGCTGAAGAGACTTCTCTCACCCTCATCTATCTCTTAACTCATCAGTATTCACAAGCATTAACCACGGTCTAAAAGACCCAATCTCACTTTAGCTTTTGCTCACTTAACCTATTTCTCTTCCAATCAAACATAGTTGTGTACTGAGGTTTGTCTCTGTTATCTAATTTGTCTCAAAAGAGTAATGATATATGGACATGTGTTTGTTCAAAAAATTTATTTCAATTTGCAGTTAGGCTATATCTGGAGTCCTACAACAACAAAGCAGGACAAATAGCTGAAAACAAGGACGAAAAAGAAACCCTAAGGGCAAGTTCATTACTTGTTGATTAACTGAACTAGCCGAGTTAGCTAAATAAATATTAACTTACATTTTCTAATCCAAAAAAAATCAGTTTGTTATTGGTTACCACTTTCAACCTACATTGCACGGATACGTTAAAACTGTGATGAGTATCCGTATTTTTTTTTTTTAAGTACAGAATACGACGAACATGCTTTAACACGCATTAAATACATATTGGATACACTATTTTGCGTATTGACCTTCAAAAGAAAAAAAATAAACGGTATACTTTAATGTGTTCGTTGTTGAGTACTTTAAACAAAGTCGACTGAAATTTTATAGTTAGGTTGTTATATTTTTGTTTAAGTAGAATCTTAATTGATAATTTATAGTTAGGTTGTTATATTTGTGTTTCGAAAGAATCCTAATTGATAACTGATTAATTATTGTATATATATTATATTAATATTAACTTTTGTTCTTTTTATAGCAACTTTTGTTATTTAATTTAGTGCAACTTTTATATAAAATTAGTTGGTTTACATTATAACTAGTATTAACCAATTTAAAGAACAGGTTTACATTATAATTATAGAAGTTATTTTATGTTGTACTTCATTTTTTCATCTATACTCATATTTATCTAAATATCATTTTTATAAGAGAAGAGATTTATATCAATATTTTTATTTTGATGTAGCTTGTTTTGATGTAGCATGTTGCAACATATCAGATTCTAATTTTTATAAAAGTTGTGTATTGTCGTATCATATCTTGTATCCCGTATTAGTATCAGTGCAATGTTATCAGATTGGCTATTCAGTTTGGTAATAACTAAATACTCACCCCTAAAATATACTATCGGGTTGGATGACCTTGGCTAAACATGTTGAACAAGAGCTGTGAATGTTAATAATTTGAATGCATGCCAACCTTATAAGTTAGTACATAGTGAAAAACTGAAGAACATTCAATGTATTGGAAAACGATCGGATAAGAATAAAGATAATTTGCATCCCTACAAAAATGGGCATAAGGTGGGGGAGTAGAGAAACGCTTTGGCTGCACCACATAGATAGGAGTACAAAGAATTATTCTGCCAACTAGACGCAGAGCTTGAAACTCAAGCAAGTGGGTTCATATTTTTTTTTTTCAAAAATAGGGTTTTTTCATAAAACTGTTCAAAATATAAAATTGCTGAAAGTATAATATTCCAAAACTGAGTGAGGTCAAATGACTCGTCTATTTCAGCACAATGCTGTCAAATATCACAATAACCTATATTTACTCCAGCATCAGCACTGCTAATAACTGCTGCATTCTGCAACAGCCTGTCATTGAAAAAACAAAAGGTAACTTGAAAAGTAACCATATATACCTGCTGATTTTGAATCACAAACGCTTCTTCCAGGGAAGGTCGAAGCAACTCCATCATTTGAGTGTCGGAAAAGTCGTAGCAAATATGTTCCAATATATCTTTGTCAGCCACAAACCCCAAAGCTCGAAACACAATAATAATGGGAATTTCAGTTCGAATGTATGGAAGAGTAGCACGAATGTATTGCCCCGAAGACCCCTGCACATATATTGGTGGAAAAAATATTCAAGTAAATTATACAAACATAAACTGAATCAACTTCCTAAAAAGATGGCCCAATTCCCAAACACAAATCTATTACCCCTTTAGCACTAGTTCGAGAAAGCATCCGCACAAACATGGTACTTGGTGGCCTGTTTTGGGATTCTGCCATAGACCGTACTTCGCCCACATAAGCATACTTGTTAGGCTGCCTTTTCTTGAAAACGTAGACGTGATTCGTACTCATCTTCTCCTGGGCAATAAGAACCTTTTCACTCCCATTTATAATAAAATACCCACCCTGATCATATGGGCATTCTCCAAGCTCTGTCAAATCCTTCTCAGAATTCTGGTACAATGTGCAATAACTAGACCGAAGCATTATAGGAACCTGTGATTATGCAAACAAAAAATAAAATGGTCAATTTCAAGACTTAAATCCATACTTTAACCAGTAATAAGATAAAACCACACACCTTTCCAATGAAAACTTTAGTGAAATCTTGAGTCTCGGTGACTTCTTCACCATCATGTCCCTTCTTTATGACTCTCTTAGTAACATCCACATATAAGGGAGCTGAGTAAGTTAAATTCCTTAACCTTGCAGCCTTGGGAAACAAAGTAGCAGTTTCTCCATCTGACTCAGTCATCATGGGCTTACTCAAGTATATCTGACCAAAGCTTATCTTATAAATGGTCTGCAAATACATGCAAAGACAGTAGGTGTCAAATAACTGAGGCATGAATAATCAGACACCCCAATATTAAATCACATATTGCAAACTATAGTTCAACATGGGTCCGGCAAGCTATAAAGGCAATTCAGCCAAGTATGATGAAGCAAGTTTTATAATTTTACTTCGTTAATCATTTTAGAGCTTTAAGGGCATAACAAATACAGTTTCAAAATGATTCAAGACACCTAGTTCAGTCCTGAACTGAGCTTAATCCCATATACTCATATCTCTTCCATGGTTCATAAGCTAGCCCGAACAAAGAAGAAACAAATCAGTAATGGCAATTCAACTCCTGAAGTTGACTTTGTTGAACCTAAAAAACAGCATTTGTGTCTAATTTCAAATATCCAGAAAAGTGTTTTGAAGTACAAAAAAATGGGAAAGCCAATTTCAAGCAACACCAAATATCCTTGTTCGTAGTAACATTGTTGAAACCCTATATCAAATATATTCAGTCACTACAAAGATTAGCTCAAAATTTGAATCTTCCAGATAAAAGGAACGACCAATTCTTTTAACTTTATAGCCCTAATACCAAATTTGAAGTTCCCATCCATAATATTTCTCAGGACAAATCGAATTTCACACTAGCAGATATGCTCCCCACTCCATGAACCCAATCAAGAATCAAAACACTCAATTTCCGAGTAACATGCAGCACAGAGAAGCCAAAGAGACACATCTTAGTTAGACACAGCACAAATTGATATCCCTAAAAACCGGACCTCGGCAAAATCGGGCTGGTGGCCAGGATTGTGCTGGGACTCAGGTCGAATCTCTATATCAGCGGACTCGTCCACAATCTCCTGCATAGTATTCTGAATGAATTCGTCGAAGGAATCGAGCTGTTGCCGCACCAAACCCTTCTCTTCAAAGTAAGCGGAGATCACAGCCCACGCATCCTCTTGGGTGATATCGTCCTCGTCGTCGTCGGCGTCGTTCATCATCGCCGGATCGTACTCTTCGTGGTCTTCCTCCATGATCGTCGAATTCAGAAATTGCAGAGGGTTCAAGAAAATGAGATGTGAGAGACTGCAGTGTTCGTATTTTGGGGGTTTTCGTTGCCGCTTTGGACTGAGGTTCGTAAATATATGGGCAAATGGCAATTACGGTTGCGGCATCTAATTTATGTAGTGAGATTCTCTTAACCCGAAACTGACCGACATCCAATTTTTCGACCCGAATGGAGCACTAGTCGGATCTTTTTCTGGATTGATATTATTTTTTTGCTTAAGCTCCTAATTAGGATTTAGAGAGTGTTTGGTTAAGCTTATAAGCACCAAAATGGTTTCTTTTTTTTCGAGTTACATGTTTGATAAATTGAAAAGTGCTTATAAGCTCATGTTTATGAGCCATAAAAAATAAGCTGGGGGTATCCAACTTCTCATTTTTCAGCTTATAAGCATACACAAAAGAGCCAGTTTGACCATTAAAATGTCATATATATCCTTTATATTTTTATGTGATAAAAAAACTCATAATTTTGTTTTTTGTTTTTTGTTTTTTGTTTTTTGTTTTTTTTTTAATTTTTCAAGCCATTAAGGGCTTGTTTGGCTCAAAAAATTAATGTCACTAGTGAAAAAATACAAACATTTACTCTTGAATATGGAGAGTCAATACTCAAGAGAGATAGAAAGGAGATGTGGCCTCGTGTGAAATCTTCTGAATCTCATGGGACTGCACCTCCACGATCTTGTCATTTGTCATCTAGAATTTAAGGTAGCGGCTGACGGAATACTTCTTGGTGTCAGCTTTCTCAGTATCACACTTCTTGTGGAAAGCCTCTCAAATCTTGTTTGTGGGACTGTCGTCGGTGTTGTAGTAGTTGTAGAGGTTGTCTGAGAGGCCGTTGAGGATGAAGTTCTTGTAGAGGAAGTCATTCTCGGTCCAGCTCACCAACGCCTTGAGTCTCTTTTTTCGCTACATCCGCATTGTCATCTATGACGGGTTTGGGGGTGTTGAGAACAACAACAACCTTCTTCATGGTAAGGAAAAACAATATCTTCTGCCTCCATCGCTTAAAGTGAGCTCCATCGAACCAGAATGGACAATTGATGTCGGCTCTGCTAAATCTAACAGTGATATCATCGGTCGACATGGCAGTAGAATGTTTTAAAATTGTTAGAAAACAAAATAATAAATCGAATTTAAATTCGATACCGATGGGATGAGTCGTAGACTTGGTCGTTCTCTTTAAAACATTCGCGATACTGCCCGGGTTTATGCACGACAGACTATCAACCCCAACGTTTCCCATGATAAAACAACTCACTCTGAGTTGTGATTTGACAAAAGCATGTGCACGACAGACTATCTCTGTATTTTTTCACAAAACAATCTTATTCAATTCCAACTTTCTATACTTGAAAATGATTCCGCTCTTAAAATGGGAAATATAGAAAGTTGGAATTGAATAAGATTGTTGTGTGAAAGATACAGAGATTAGACTCCCTTTTGTAGCCAAATTCTTGCACGTCTAGTCCCAAAATTAACGCAACGTTCAGACGACCTTACTTGAACATGATCTGTTCTATAGGATCGTACCTCAGTATCCTTGATTACTAAGGAGATGAGAACCTCAGTCTGGTGGATGAACCTTGACCATGTGATGAGAGTTTGATTATCAGCCACTCCTTTGGGCGAGTGAAGCAGTAGAGGATCGTTCTCATCCAGCTCTGGCTTGGGATAGTCACATGGTTGTCTAACAGACCCTTAACTTTTTATTTAATAAAAAAACGCAACGTTCAGTAACAATGACCAATTCGTGAGCAAAAAATGGGAGAGAAAAAATATGCGATAACAACAAAAATATCATTCGTAGATAAAAATAAAATATATACATTCCGTTTGTTTTTTTTTCAAAAAGTCAGATTAGTTCCAACAATCCCGCACTTGAATTTTTGAAAAAAAAAATTATTATCATTAAGCAGTTCGAAATAAAGCATATTATTTAGCATAAACAAAGGTGTCTTACGACTTGAACATTTGCGCAGTGAGTATGATTCTGATTTACTAGAGTGACTCGTAATCTTGAACTTTATCTCAGACAATGTACCACGTCCAACCTTCTCATAGTGTAGTTTCACAAAGCATGTGCGTTTATGGCTATGCAGTGAATGCTCTAGAAATTTTGCCTCAAAAATTTCATAGGAGGTGGCCCCACTTCCCACATTTACATAGGTGAGTCTATTAAGAATACTTCCATAGCATGGTACTCCACTCTAGTTAGAGTATAGATCTCATTAAAAGTAGTTATGAACTCAACCTTAAGATCACTTTGGGATTACATACTTCAAAACATGTTCTATAAACCATATCACGCCGTAATTAACTTGTTATTACCCATTGAACTTATTTCTTGAGATCTTTAGTCTATAAGTTGGGTTACCATTACGAGTGATTCATCAATCTATAGGCATAAGTCCCACACATTTTGAGGTTTCATGGAATTTCTCCCTACCTAGTTTTTTCATCAAAGAATCAACTAAGTTCTCATGCGTGCATATGTGCACTCTAACAATACCTGTGGAGAGGAACTCTCTAACAATGTTGTGATTATAACGTATTTGTCATCTTTTACCATTGTAGTAATGGTTCTGAACTTTTGCAATAGCTGCAGTACTATCGCGAAGGATCAACACATCAGGAATTGGTTTTTCCCATAAAGGAATCTCAGCTAACATACTTCTCAACCAACCCGCTTCTTCACTTGTCGTAGCAAGTGCTATCATTTCTGAATTTATAGTTGATTGAGTTAGGATAGTTTGTTTCTTCAATTTTCAAGAAATTGCTCCACCAGCTATGCTAAAGATATAGTCGTTGGTGCCCTTGGAATCGTCTGATAAGGTGTTCCAATCCGCATCACTATATCCCTCAAGGACAACTGGGAACTTCTGATAATGTAATCTGAAGTTCATCGTGCATTTGAGATATCTCATAACACGTTCTATAGCATTCCAATGCTCAACACTTGGTCTACTTGTAAACCGGCTCAACAATCCCATAACATATGCAATGTCGGGTCTAGTACAATCAGTGGCATACCAAAGGCTGTCAACGATGCTCGTGTATTCCAATTGTCTAACACTGTCTCCAGTGTTCTTAAAAAGTTTGACACTCAGATCATATGGTGTGCACGTTGCTTTAAGTCAAAGTAATTGTATTGACCCAACAAAATTCCATTTTATGACCTAGTAATGTGAATGTCGAGGATTGCACTCGCTTCTCCTAAATCCTTAATATCAAAGTTCTGACATAGGATGGATTTCACGTTGTCCACAACATGAATATTTGATCCAAAAATTAACAAGTCATCCAAATATAAACATATAATAGTGCAAATGTCTTTATCAGATTTATAATAAATGCATTTGTCACTTTCATGTACTCTAAATCCGTGTGAGATGACTAAGTTGTCAAATTTCTCATGCCATTGTTTAGGAGCTTGTTTCAAACCGTATAATAATTTGTCTCACTTACACACCTTGTGTTATAGGATAGGGATAACGAAACCCTCAGGTTGGTCCATGTAGATTTCTTCTAAGTCATAATTCAAGAAGGCGGTTTTTACATTCATTTGGTGCACTACTAGATCGTGTAAGGAAGCTAGCGCTACAAGCACTCAAATGAATGTAATTCTAGTGACCGGAGAATAGGTGTCAAAGAAATCTACATTTTCCCTTTGCTTAAAACCTTTGTCTACCAAACGAGTTTTATATTTCTCTATAGTGCCATCGAGTCTAAGTTTTTTCTTTAGGATCCATTACATCCTAAAGTCTTGCATCCCGGAGAAAGATCAATTAAGTGTCATGTTATATTAATTAGCTTCGAGTGATTCCATCTCATCATTTATCGTTTCTTGCCACATATCAGCATCCAAAGATGTTAAGGCATCTTAAAGACAAGTAGGGTCCTCTTCTAGGGTATAAACACATAAATCATAACCATAGTCTTTGGCTACCCTAGGTCGTTTACTTCTTCTAGGTTTAGTATTTAAACTATCTTGTACCTCGATCTCACTAGATCTTGGTAAAGTACTAGAAGATACGCTCCCACTATATTCTGATTTAAACATGAATCTATCTTCAAAGAAATCGACATCATTCGATTCCAATATCACTCGGACTTTCAGGTCATAAAACCTACCAACTTTACTATTCACAACATAACCTCTAAATACACATTCATAGGCTCTACTAGCTAGTTTGACTCTCTTAGGATTAGGAATCCTAACAAAGGCAAGACAACCTCATGTTCTAAGATAGGAGAGATTGGGAGATCTTCCTTTCAATACCTCGTAAAGAGAAACCTTACTAGAGGACTTAGTAACTCTATTCAAAACATAACATACAACTAATATAATTTCCTCCACCAATGGGGAGCAGTACCAGAATTCAACGAAATAGCAACAACCAATTCAGTCAATGTTCTATTCTTATGTTCAACTTTACCATTCATTTCAGGTGAATAATGTGCGGTTTTCTCATGTAATATACCATGTGATTTATAAAACTGAATAAAAGGGGAAGAATCATATTCAGTTTCTCTATCACTACGAAGTTGTTTAATTGTCTTATTAAATTGATTCTCAACTTCAATCACAAGCACTTTAAATATATCAAAGACATCACTCTAATGTTTCAACATATATACATATGTGAAATCAGAGCAATCATCAATGAATGTGATAAAATAACGATGTCCATTTCTAGTTAACATGCCATCTAATTCACATATATCAGAATGAATCAAATCAAAAGGTTTAGATTCATGGAAAACAAATTTATTTGGCATTTTTGTTATCTTAGCTTGACTAAAAAACTCACATTTACCAAAATCATTCATAGATACTTTTGGAATCAAGCCTAAGTGATTCATGTTGCAAATAATACGCTTATTAACATGACAGAGTCTAGCATGTCAAACAGAGAAAGAGCACAAGTAAACACAAATATTCATTTTATTCATGTCAACATTCAATTTGATCATACCATCTACAGCATACCCTTTCCCCATAAACATCCCATTCTAAGTTAAAGTAAATAAATTAATATGCATCTAACGTTTGGTAGAAGCCCGCTTTGTTGAGGAGGTAGCCAGAAACCAAATTGTTCACGATGTTTGAAGTGTGCAGCACATCCTCCAGTGTTAGGATTCACCCAAAGGTGAACTTCAACTCCACGGTATGAGAACCAACAACTCCAATAGCGTGATTATCTCCAATCAGCATTTTTATTTCCTTTGTCGCAGCAGTGTATGCCTTGAACATACTTCGATCATGGCTGAAATGGCAGGAAGCGCCGATGTCAACCCACCACCCATTAACTGATCCCCCAAGTAGGTTGATCTCGGATATCATTGCTATAAATGGTGATTATTCAGTCAAGTTTACACTAGCATGTTCCGTCATTTGTGTACCATAAGACCCAACTTTCCATAGTTGAAGTAGAGGAATAAGGCCGGATCACTTCTGTGTGGTTGCTGCGGAGGATTCTAGATGGTTTCAATTCCTACAGGCAGGAGGATTGCGATTTTGGTTCAGCTTTTGAGTATGAACTTTAAAGATGCTCCAGCCGGGTTTCAGCATCATTGTAAGCCTTCGGTTGACAGTCACCATCAACTCATCGTCTCTCTGGTCTTGTTTTCGAGCTTCATTTTCAATGCGCAGTCGGGTGATCAAGCTTTCGAGCGAGAAATCCTTTGTCTTGTGTCTAAGAGCATTCTTGAAATCCTTCCATGATGGGGGTAGCTTATCAATTATCACCGCGACTTGGAATTGCTCGTCTAACACCATTTCTTTGGATGTAACATTGTGTACAATCTTCTGAAGCTCATGGGATTGCACCTCCATGGACTTATCATCTGTCAACTGGAATTTGAAGTAGCGGCTGACGGCATACTCTTTGTGCCAGCTTCCTCAGTGTCATACTTCTTCTGGAGAGCCTCCCAAATTTTGTTTGCGGGACTGTCATCAGTGTTGTAGTAGTCGTAGAGGTCGTCTGAGAGGCCGTTGAGGATGAAGTTCTTGAAAAAGAAGTCATTCTTGCTCCAACTTGCCAGTGCCTTGCTTTGAGTCTCTTTCTCAGCTGCACCCACATTGTCATCTACGATGGGTTTGGGGGTGTTGAGAATAATAACCACCTTCTTCATGGTAAGGAAAAATAACATCTTCTGCCTCCACTGTTTGAATTGAGCTCCATTTTACTAGAATGGACGGTTGATGTCGATTTTGGTAAGTCCAACAGTGATATCATCGGTCGTCATGGCAGTAAAATGTTTTAAAATTGTTAGAAAACAAAATAATAAACTGAATTTAAATTCGATACTGATGGGATGAGTCGCGGACTATGTCGCTCTCTTTAAAACGTTCGCGGCACTGCCCGGGTTCATGCACGACAGACTATCAACCTCGACGTTACCCATGATAAAATATTTCACTCTGAGTTGTCAATTTGTGTTGCACCGCACAAACCGATTCTATACTACACTTGAAAATGATTATGCTCTTAAAATGAGAAATATGGAAAGTTGGATTGAATAGGATTGTAGTGTGAAAAAATACAGAGATTAGACTCCCTTTTGTAGCCAAATTCTTGAACGTCTAGTCCCAAAATTAACGCAACATTCAGTAACAATGACTAATTCGTCCGCAGAAAATGGGAGAGAAAAAATTTGCGCTAACAACAAAACAATCAGCCGAAAAAAAATAAAAAAATATTCCGTTTGTTTTTTTTTTTTTTTCCAAAAAGTCGGACCAATTCCAACAATTGTTAACATCTAAATGTTGCCCATTAACAACATAATTTTGACACATTTCATTTGTCAATTTATCTCTCCAAGTAGTCCATTCATCACTTGTTTTGTACAGTTTGTATGTAGTTTGTTTCTTTTTCGTTGTCATAATTCTAACTGTCATACTCAATCTCAATTAGATCAATATACATCTCTCTCCTAATTAAATTATGCAACTAACAACATGCAATGATAATCCGATTATGAGTTCTAATTGGATAAAATGATGGAATCTTAAGAATTCCCTAACAAAGTTTTAATAATTCAAAAATTCTTTCTACCAAATTTCTCGCTCTAACATGTCTCAAGTTAATTAACTCTTTTGATGATTCAGGTGCAATTCCATGTCTAAATTCAACCAGATGGTATCTTCCACCTCTATATAGGGCAAGAAATTCATCTCCATTTGTGCACCTGCCCGTCAAATAGGTAGTAATGTTTTATATTAGGAAATAATATGTTTTGTTTCATGTTAATAAATGAATTACTAAAGACTGAATTATTAATTAAGTACTTGTTAAATTTCATACTTGTTGGAATTTTATGGCCATTTCTTTTGTTTAATGCAACTTTCAATATCCTATAATTTGATGTTGATCATTCCCAATCAGCCAACACATAAATGAAGTTCAAGTCTCTTGTGCAAACACCTGACACATTAGTAGCTACCTCATTCTTCCTTATTCTATATTTAGGTTTATTAACTTTTGGAACACGTACTTTAATATAGGAAAATGTGCTTCAGAGGTTCTTGAACTATCTAAAGTGTTCTGCTGGAGTTCTTAAATTTTCATTTGTTTCGCTCGGGTCCAAATTCATGTTTTTTTGTTCTCGCGAAGGACATTCCGTTAAGTAACTAACGGAATCCGTTAAATATGACTGACGGTGTTAAAATTAAATTAGAAAACAAGTTTTAAAATATGAATTTACTATTTTGCCCTTATTTATTTAATTAAGTCTTCTCTCTCCTCTCTGCTGTAAAGAACATCTATGAGTTTTCCAACATCATTTATGAGTTTTCCGGCGATATTAATGAATTTTCCGACGATTATCATGAATTTTCTGGCAACTATCATGAGTTTTCCGGCGACTAAAAATAAAATTCCAACTAAATTTCATAACAATTTCCAACCAAAATTAAAAATCCAAAATCCAAAATTTTATTGAAGTTCCAACGAAAAATTACAACAAACTTCAAAAATAAATTTTTTTAATGAACTTCTAATAAAATCAACACACAATAAACATTTCACAAAATAAAAAAAACACAAACTGAATCAAAACGAGACAAGTTGTTCTCTGTATACAATAACACCAGGGTAACTCCACAAAAAGTCTCAATCTTGATGAGCATGAGATCTTAAGAAAAGACATGAAATAAAAAGATTATTTTATAGGACCGATCGAATCCTCTCTCCCGTCCTTCCGCCGCCTCTGCCTCCTTCCGCCGTCGTCGTCCTCCTCTCCTCTCTCCACTCTACGCCATGCTAGTGGAGCTCATTGACTCGTACCGGGACAAATGGTACTCCCTCCGCCTCCCGTCGACGCTGTCTACGACCAATGCCCCAACGCCTCCTCTGCCAAGACTGAGCTCCAACGGTCCTGGTCCACGCCATCGATGTTCGTTGATGCTCGTCGGAGAAGAAGAGAACGTCGTCGATGTCTATTGCTTCTCGCCGGAGAAGAGGTCATCGTCCTCCACGAGATTCGATCCAGATCTGATGCGCCGGAGATTGAGTTCTCGCCGGCGGTGGAGAAGGCGAGGCATGGGAGGGAGGTGGAGGGAGGCATGACAGGGATGGAGAGAAAGGGATGGAGCCATGGAGAAATTAGATTTGATCTTTTATTTGAAAGTAAAATCAGATCTGATCCTAATCTGATTTCTTTTTTCTTTTTAATTATTAATAATACTTTTAAGGGCAAAAAGTAAAATTACATTTCATAAATAGTTTTTTAATTTAATTTTAAAACCGTCAGTCATATTTAACGGATTCCGTTAGTTATTTAACGGAATGTCCTTCGCGAGAACAAAAAAAACATGAATTCGGACCCGAGCTGAACAAATGAAAGTTTAAGTACCCCAGCAAAACACTTTGGATAGTTTAGGAACCTCTGGGGCACATTTTTCTTTAATATAAGTGTCGTCAAGAGCACCAAAACAATTCTAGAACAACAAAACACACAAAAAATGATTTGATTTAAATTTCCATAAATCATTATTTTATTTTATTTTATTTATTTATAAACTGTGTTATTACCTTAAACCATTTCCACCTTCGATCCGTACAATTTTTTGGAACTGAATCTGGTTTGACAAGTAGTGTATTTTGCATTAAGATAACATTTTAAACTTTTTGGAAATACCTACTGACTGTTTGACTAGATATTTGGAAATCAAATTTGATAACTCGATTCTTTTTGTCGTGAGCAACAATATATAAAAACATCGCTATTTGTTACGCAATACTAACGTCTCCAATTTCAGTGAGTTTTTCCTCAGTACAAAGAAGTAAACAAAGCGTACAAAACGTGTTGATATTCATACATAATTGGTCTATACAAGTGATATCATCAAATATACACAAACGTGCCATATATTCAGTTCTTCCTATCACTAATCGAACGACAAATCTTTATGCCGAAGTTTTCAACATGCCAAGTGAACAACCACGCAACAATATAAACAATAACACATAATAATAACTTCTTCTTATGTTCATCCAGTCTCAACATATCAGTATCCATATTTCCAATAAAAATATTTAAAATAAAGTAACACAATAATCATGTTCTAAACAAACTTTAAGAAAATATATATACACACACGTATAATAATGCAAAATATCAAAGAACATATAATTTAAACGTGACACAATCCAGATTATAATACTACTCTCACCTTATATATACGTGCTGACAAACCAGGAATTGTCTAGCTATATATACCAACCCAGTATTTAGATTAATGTTGCGTTAAAAAGTCTTACATCCAAATACATAAAAAAAGTTAATATTTGGGATAATTATAGCTCTTATTTAGTAATGTAAGCTTATTTATTCAAAAATGGTAGATGAGTGCTTTTTAAAAGAAACAACTATAAGCCCATAACTTTAGAAGGCTCACCAAGTTTTTTTTTACTTTAAACCCTGCTTCAATAAGTAGAGTTTTTGCTCTAAGGAAACTCATATATACACTCCAGTCTCTTTAACCTTTCATAATCGTAAAAAGGTAATACAAAGAAAAAAGGATACACATGCTCTCGGGTTACTAAAGCTTATAGCAGGTGTTGAAAGCAAGTAATTTAAATGTAGTAGACACCAAACATAAATAATGTAGTATAATCTATGCATGAGTAGTAGCTTGTGGAGAAGATTTGTGATAGCTGCTTGTGGGGAAGATTTGTGGTTGTTGCTTGTTATTACTTTTTGTTGTGCACTGTATTCATATTCATGAGGTTTAAACAATGAAAAACAAAAATATAATTATAAGCAAACACTTTTTTTTCCTTCATGTACTAGAATTTTTCTACAAATCTAATTTGTTAGTATATTAATAGTAGTAGTATATCTTACCTCATTGTTATTTAGGAATATTCAAAGTATTGAAGATTTATAAACAAGATAAAAAATTCAATTAGGAATCTAAACTTTATCAGCATAAGATT
>JAYMTA010000833.1:0-23793 GCA_036897625.1 Pelargonium cotyledonis
TTAACACCGTTAGTGTTGATCACCTATTTGTACAAAATTAATAGTTCATGTATCTATTTGTACAAAGTTTGATGAAATGAGTCTATTTATACATTTGGTGAAAGTTCATGTATGAAAAATAGGCATGTCTTTATATATATTCAAACATTATGGAACATTAGAAAGAACAATATTAAAATTTAATAAACTATAGCTAAAATGTTTTGATTGGAGTTTTGTCTTGTTTTGTTGTTGTTGTTGTTGTTGTTGTTGTAATTTGTTAAGAAAAATACAATTACCACTCCCTTCCACAAAATAATACACATTCATAATTTAAAAAAAAAAATATTTTAATCAGAATATTAAGAGAGAGACGCAATTGATAATATAATGAGTTGGAGGGTATATTTGCAATATAATAGAAATTCATCATCTTTCCCCGAAATCAAGAAGCAACCCGAAAACCCTAGTAGACAGTGTTGGAGCAATAGAGATAGAGAAAGCGTCACAAGGGTTGCACTGCCCCGTTACTGGTGAGACTTAATTCAACTCTTTGTAGCTCCAATTCCAAATCCAATCCCAGAGGTTTCATCACTTCATCTTCTTCATCAAACTCAATCTCCATTGCACCACTAGCCGTTGCTCCTTCACTGACAACTACTCTTTTTTCTTCTGTTGTTGCATTCTCAGTATCTTACTGTGCAATTCGCTCACAGAGAGGGCTTGGATATGGCGGAAGAGGCGGTGCTAGGGTTCTTGCAGAATCACGAGGAGATATCAGATTCAGGCCAGTTCGCTCTTGACAATGGACTCGATCACAACGACGTCGTCAATGTCGTGAAGAGCCTTCATGGCTTCCGTTACGTCGTTGCTGAGGTCCAATTTGCATTTTCATTTGCTCGTCTTCGAGTTCATAAGATAATTCGAATTGAAATCGATTTTTGTTGCTTAAGCTAGATAGAAATTTATTTATGTGATTGTTTTTGTTGCTTATGACTTATTTGGAACAATTTTGATTTTAACTATGGGTAGTGTGAGGAGAACATTAGTGTTGGCTTATTTCTTTGTTGGGAAGTATATTTTGACACCAAAATCAGCTTAGAAGTTGTTATGGTGATTTTGACAAGATTACCTGATCTAATCGTGGATTATCCGTGGTGGATTCTTCGAGTGTTTCTAATGAATCGCACGAGTTTGCTGAGCCTTGGTTACTGAATGTGATTTGTGAACTGTTCAGGACATCAAGAGGGAGAGTTGGGTGCTCACTGAGGAGGGAAAAAAATATGCTGATTCAGGATCACCAGAAGTGCAACTATTTCGAGCCATACCACCTGTAGGTAGTAGTATCTCAAGAGATGAATTACAGGTAAATATACACTTATCTGAATTTAAGTTATTAGGTCCCTCAAAATTGTTGAAATGTATCCAATAAGAAATGATTTCATCCAATCAAGTTATAGGTCTGAAATCTCAGTTCTATATTGGTGTATTATATTTATTTAGTTTACGATTCGGTTGTTCCAACCTTGTATAATAGAAGACAAAATTATGTTTTCTTTATGCAGACCTCTTTCTCAACAATTCTCATTATGTTATTGCTGCCATATATTTGTATATGTCTATGTGAAACGTCTGTTTTGAATAAGTGATTACTTGGTGCTTAATTGTTGTTTATATTGGTGGGTGGATGCAGAAAATGCTAGATCCTTCTGTCTTCAAAATAGGATGTGCACAGGCTGGAAAGAATAAATGGGTAGAGATGGGGAAACAAGTATCCAGAAAGGTAAAGTTGACACATTAAACCTTTTCCCTTGTTGATACACTATCTTCCTTCTCGTCTATATTGTCATGTTTGGTACAGATTGGTTTACAAAGTTTGTGTTGTTTTGTTTGTTCGTATATAACATCAATAAAGTTTTAGTCTTCATTCATAATGTTGTCACAAGTGGTTGCTATATTTAAGTTTTTTGGGAAGCCTACCCATTTGACAACTTTTGGTTGCAAGGGAGAGATGATGGAACAGTGATAAAAGTTTGACCTTTTGGTAGGTGAGACCTAGCAGTCTAGCACTATATGAGATTCCCAAGAGAGCCACCAAATTGAAAAGTATATGAAATTTGTATTTTTATGGTTTAAGTTGTATTTATTCTTACTTATGTATTCTGTCTATCACACTGCACTACCTGATTTATGTTTGTCATCACAATTTTGAAATTTTGTACTTGCTGTAGGTGGCAAATGTTGAGGACGGAGTCCAGCAGTTACTTCTGAATATACAAAATGGACAGGTACTTGTCGAATTTTACGTAATCAATAGCGGCAATCAAACCATGTCTAATTAATTACTTGTTTATTCATTCTGAGCTTCAATAAAAGTTATAACATATTCTTTCATAAAAGAATGATTTTTATTTCAGTCAATGGTAATCATAATGACATTCAGTGGCTTTTATACGCTGGTACATTTGAATCAACAAAGCTATTGTATGGTAGAACATTGAAATGTAGCTATTAGTATTCAATATAAGATTCATGCTTGAAAAATAAACAGATGGTACCAGGGTTTAATTTTAGTCCACCATCCAGAATGATGTTTCTCGATCATCATTCAGCCTTTAGTTTTAAAATAAGTTGTAATAAATTCATTTGGTTTCTTTTTCTTTCTGTATCAAACCTTCCTAATGTGCTTGTGCTTTGAGCTTACCATTTAGAATTTTTTGTGATGCAGGTTGTTGGTGACGACCAGATTAAGGCTCTCAAAGCAAGAAAGCTTATTGTGCAACAGTAATCATCATATTGTTATCTGTGTATGCTGAGTTCCTTACTAGGCCACAAAGCAACTTTTCATCTGTATTTTGTCTGTTTTTTTTTTCCTTGCAGGACATGGAAGGGGTACTCTGTGAGGAAGGGTCCTAACTATGCTCCAAAAAGAAAGAAAGTTGCTACTGATTTGACTCGAGAAAATCTACAACGGTATATACTGTTTGCTTGCTATATTTTTCACGGAGAAAATGTAAACTGTGTGTAATATCTGAGGCCATTTAGTTCAATGCTCAAGTTCTACTTATTGTCTCCTAGATTATAAATATCTCTTCCCTACCATTTGTAACCATAAACAGGCAAAATCTTTTAAGGGTCAAGTGTTGAATCAAAAGAGTTTTGAATTCTATGAATTTAGTCATACCCCATATTGTTAATGGGTGATGTTTTAACAATGTTTGCTTGTTTACTCTGTCAAAAATTTATCTTCCTCTGTTTTTTCGAAATCCTGTTTGTTGCTTCCCCCTCCCCAATTATAGGTGTATCTACAACCATGAGCCACTCCCTTTCATCTAGGTGAGCTATGACATTAGATTCGAAGGGCATTGACCAATTTGGTCATGATATACCCATCAATGCATATAATATATTAGAATGCGTATGGAACTAGTGTAATTTATATATATATATTTTGTTATGCTTATTTATGGGTATATGTTGTATCTCAGTTACTGGTTACTCATTGCATTTTTTTCCTTGTTATATGTTTGATGGTGTGATTCAGGGGTGACTGGAAGGAGTTGGAATTCAAAGAGTATAACTTCAATGCTAAAGGTCAGCCTGCTGAGGCTGGCCACCTTCATCCGCTTCTGAAGGTGAGGGCATTACTTCCTTCTCTCTCTTTGTTATCAAAGTACTATGAGCGTCATAACTTTGGTCCTGGGGGCTTTAGTTCCTCAGGACCTAAACTATAATTTTGTCTATCTAGGACGCATGCTATAGTTAAATGCATTCGTTTCTTTTGTATGCCTTTACTTAACGGGTTAAAGGTGGACCCATGTCCAACCCTTGTTGATGAAGGTATAATACCATTATATCAGGCTTCCAGTGGATAAATCTTTTCCATTTACAAAATAAGAGCACGATATTCAATACTTCCGTTTCTATTGATGGGTGTTGATGTGTCCCATGTCGATCAATGTGAAGATTTTTGCCTCTCTAATTGCTTTGAACCCTCCATCTATCAGTTGTCTCTTGTGTTAGAGTAAAGTTTAGCAAGTTATCATGGCAGGTTGTGGTCCAGACCTATGGACTGACTGTATGACCACTTGTGGTCTTTGATCCACATGTAGAAGTAAATACATGTAGTGGGTTCATATACAAAAGTAGACGTCTACATGTGAGGGGCAGTGTTGATGCGTCCCACTTTGATTAAATGTGGAGATTGTAGCCTCTTTAAATACTTTATGAACTCCATCTATCAACTTAGGCTTTTTGGGTTGGAATAAATTGTATCAAAGGGCAAGAGGTAGGGTTCTGTGTTTAATAGTGGTTGTTGAAGTGTGTAATAAAGTCATACATCGGATAAATATGACATGTATGAGCTACATATAATGGTGAAAGGAAAACCCTATTAATAAGGTTGACCTTTAAGTAGTGGAAGTCCAAACCATTATGTGTAGTCTAATTATTGAAATTTAATATGGTATTAGAGCTTCGTTGGCCTAAAGGTCACAAGTTCAAGTCCCGCTGCCACCACCCTAATTCAAATTCAGCACAAGGAAAGAAGAAGACTTGTGCATGGGTGCATGGGCCCACATGCAAAGCAATAGTGGGCGTGTTAGAGTATAAAACTATAAATATTATATTGGGTCTTCAACTACTAGCTCAAGCTTTTAGTTGGGTTGGTCCTTGACAGTGGTGAAGGAAGAAGCGGGCCATAATGGCATTTTAATGCACAGTAGGAAAAACTCTGGCTGTCTATTTTTTCTTCATTGGGAAAGGAGTTGCTGTTTCACATTTGGGTACATTGGCATGAATATACTTGGACTTGTGTTTCTGTTTCTCTGAAATGGATTGGATAAGAATGCTAGCAAGCTTTTTCTGTAGCTTGAGCATCTAATAATCGGTTCTTGAGATCATTATTACTTAATAATTTGTATATTTTCAGGTTAGACAGCAGTTGAAGATGATTTTTCTTCAGATGGGGTGAGACTATTTGTATTATAATATTTGGCATATATGTTTATTGCCTTGCTTCTGCTTTTGACATGTATGACATTTATACTGGTCTTTAACTGGCTGCAGTTTTGAGGAAATGCCAACAAACAATTTCGTTGAGAGCAGGTAGCAGGCTTACCATCTCCTTTTGCAATTTCTGTTTTTTGTTTTATATGGTTAATAAGGTTGCTTATCAAAGTTTTGGTGGTAGCTTAGTCTTAAAGTTTTCTAGCAACTCCAAATCAACCATATACGCTGACATGTTCTAGTATTAAGGTTATTAATGCTTTAATGCAACAGTATGCTAAACAGTAACGGGGCATGATAATTTTACACATTTTCTTTCCATGGGGTTTCCATTATTCTACTGTTTCTGCTTTACCTGCAGCTTCTGGAACTTTGATGCACTGTTCCAGCCGCAACAACACCCTGCCCGTGATTCGCATGACACTTTTTTCCTTAGAGGTTTGTTTTAATTGTTTGCTTGATTGGTAATTCTTCTCCTTATTTGGGGTGACAAGGAAGCACCATTTTCTTTCTGGCATACTTCTGATCATTATTTGACATTCGTATATCTAGCTCCATCCACTACAAGGGAACTGCCTGAAGATTATGTTGAGCGGGTAAAGAATATTCACGAGTCTGGTGGTTATGGGTCTAGGGGGTATGATTTATTTTGCTCTCCAATCCCAGTATGTGCTTCTATAATAGTATAGCATCACAGGTATTTGATACTGTTCTCCCCCTACCTTGGCAGTTATGGGTATGATTGGAAAAGAGAGGAAGCAAACAAAAACCTTCTGCGAACTCATACAACTGCTGTCTCCTCCAGAATGCTTTACTTGCTGGCACAAGTATGAATTAATGCTTAATGTGTATGATCTTTGCCTAAATTTTTCAATCAGAACGTTCTTGGTTCAGTGTATAATTCTAGATTTTATTATCCTTTTTCCACAATCAACAAGAATCTGGATTAATTGTATCTCAGTGCGTATATGGTCTCTAAATAGAATTTGAATCATGAATTTGTAGGATTTTGTTGTGTATGATATGTGCAGGGGCCTTTTACACCAAAGAAGTATTTCTCAATCGATCGTGTATTCAGAAATGAAGCTGTTGATCGAACCCATCTTGCAGAGTTTCACCAGATAGAAGGTAACTAGGATAATGTATGCTGAAGTTTGATTTGCTTTGATTTTCACTTGGTTCAGGTGTGTTAGTCACTATAACTATATCACATAGGACCAATTTTGTTCCGTTGCTCCCTTCAAATGATAATAAAATATTCTAAAACAATCCCAAGAGTCCAAGGCCGGACCTTATTTGAAATTGACCACAGTTGGATTTCATTTTACCTAAAGTTCACATAATACAAAAGGAAAACCCAAGTTTATGAATATTAGATGCTGCTATTTATTTATATTTTGAAAAGTACAGATCTCATTTCCTTCCCCGTGGTACAGGCCTGGTATGTGACAGAGGGCTTACTCTTGGTGACCTGATTGGTGTTTTACAAGACTTCTTTTCGCGTATGGGTAAGTACACAGAATAAATGAAAAATAGAGGGCATACTTTTGGTAGTTTTGTTTTTTCAAAAAGTATTGCTGTCTACATTCGACATTTCATAGCAGATGAGCTGTGCATGTATTTTGATGCCTGGAAGATAAGCTCTCTACTTGGAGAAATATAATGTTTTATTTTCCATATATTTTCAGGCATGTCCAAATTGCGCTTCAAGCCTGCTTACAATCCTTACACTGAACCTAGCATGGAGATTTTCAGGTAACAAGTGACGAATTGTTTGACAAAAATGTTCTATATTTGGCAGCCGAATTTGAAATGCCATCCTTGTTCTCATTCTCAGCTATCACGAAGGATTGGGAAAGTGGGTTGAAATTGGAAATTCTGGTATGTTCAGACCTGAAATGTTACTTCCTATGGGACTTCCAGAAGATGTTTGTGTTATTGCATGGGGTCTTTCACTTGAAAGGTACTCGTTTTATTACAAGTCTGGTGTTCAATTAGTGCCAGACAATGCTTTAAGGAATTATTGTTTTGATAATGTTTCCTTCATTGTTTAACCAGGCCGACAATGATTCTATATGGTATAAATAACATTCGGGATCTTTTCGGGCACAAGGTACTATACTTTTGCTCATTTCACTGTTTTCCCATACCTTGATGCACTTCATTTTCTGGTTTTAATTCTTTATTTACTTTCGGCAGGTTGATCTCAGTCTCATCAAGCAAAACCCAATATGCCGCCTTGGAATTTAGTATACTGAAATGTTCATTCCAATTTTTGTACTAGGATGATTTCTTGGTTTTTTTTTAGCAGTTTCTACATCAAATATTATCATACTTCATTTATAGTGAGATTTTTGGGTTCCAACTCATTGTATCACATTAAACATAGAATTGGCCACTCTTTTTGTGTTTCAAGAAAAAATAGTTTTTCTAGTTCTTTATTGAAGCTCCTTCTACAGTATATGCTAAAGCTAGCAGTGATACATTTCAAGATTGATTCTCATTGTTACTATTTTGGTATCCTTCAACTTCCGTTCAATGAAATGAATTTCATGTCAAATGACAATGGGATTTCTTTTTCTTAGAGATTTAATGCTGAATCTTATATAGATCATAGATCGAGTACTATCATGGCGTCGCAATCGTAAGTGCAACCATGATATATATACGCCATTACCCGTAACATTGAATTAATCTACCATTATTAGTATATATTTTAAATAGTAATTTTAAAAAAAAAACAAATATATATAATTCACATTAATAAAAATAATGTTAAAGGCAGCCCAGGTCACTTGGGCGGCGGTGCATCTAAAACAGGGAGGTCGTTGTGTCTGTTCAAAGAAAGGTAGAGTAGGGCAGCTAGTGTTTTTAAGTTTTTCTCTTTCTTCTTTCCCTCTGGTCACTTAGGCGGTGGTGCTATTAGTCATTAGACAAGGTCTTCAATTTTATGTGAAAACTGACTTCGTTGGGTCCGTATCACGGTGGTCTTACTAAGCGGCGCTCTGACTCAGATGCTCCGATAGACGAAGTCACGAAAAACTTGCAAAAAGCGGACTCGATGGCTCAGGTTCGCCAGGACTCATGAGCATGGTAGTATGGAACTACTGCGGGATGGGTGGCTCGCAAGTAGTTCCGATCTTGTGCATGCTTGTGCAGGATAGGTGGTTGAGTTGGTTTGGTGTCCTGAATTTGGGGTCTGAGAAACACTTTCATGGACAGATAAACACGAATGAATGTTGGTTCGGTTGCGGTAGAAGAGAGGAGGGTATCAGAAGCAGTACAGACCGGATGGGAGGGATTTCCCAATGCTTTTAGTTTGGTTCATTATAACATCATGTCTCATTTAGCTAATTTTAATTATGTTCGATTTACTTGTTTTATATTTGAGGCCATTAAGGCTATTAACTTATTAGCTAGATCATCTGTTAGTTTGTTTTGGATTGGTGATAGTGTCAGGGTTTCATGTCCGTTTCTTTCACTAAAGTTTGTATTAGTCAGAATTAATATAAACTTCTTCCTTAAAATGAATGTTAAAATGAACTTGTATGTTTGGCAACGAGCCCAAAAGAGTCCGCAATCTGATTTGGGCCACTCCTAACCTATTTTGCGAAACTGAAACCCCCAACGGGAGATACTTCCGGTTTGTTAATTTGATTTCTAGTCCATCTGACGATACGCAGAAACTCAGAGCTTCCTCAACAGCGACTCCTTTCGCCGATCACCGTTCCTCCGCCGCCGCCGTCCTGGTTTCCTTTCTCCGACGAGGTAAATTTACAATTGTTCATCGGTTTATCATTCTCCATAAATTTCTATTTCTCAAACTAGCCAACTATCTCTCTGTACTGTGAAATATCAACCCCATTTTTTTCCGCTTGATTCGCTCTATTTGTTCCATTTTGGTTTGTGTTCAATCGTGCCAGTGAATCTAAGAATCAACGAGCAGTATAGGCTTTTTTCTATTCCGTGAGAGTTTTGGCAGCTATGGCTTATAATTTTATGGTGTATCGTTATGTAAACCCTAAGATTATGATGCAGATTTGTTTAGTAATTGTATATGCGAAAATGACAGGAATTGAAATATGATGATTTCTAGAATTGTGGATTAACAATGTTGAACTTTTATAATGATTTTTCTAATCTGGAATAGGTCTTGAAAGAAAAATAAAATTGATAGGCATGGATTTTACTCTAAAAAACTAGAAAATTGTTTGTGCTGTCCTTTTCAGATTAGAGACTAAGCTCATTGCCCATGTAGATTATCAATTAGTGGGAAAAAAATATAGAACTATAGTGAAATTGTCTAGTGTTTCCGAAAGAAAATCAGATATATTTAACCGTAGGATTGATTTGACGAGTAGTTCAGGCCCAATAATATTTAACCGTAATGGATTTGGACGATGTAATAAAATGCAACTGAATTCAGTGAAGAGTAGAATATATATTGTGATCGACTGATCGTTATTTCTACAAGTTAACTAGTCCGTCTATTCTTTATCTTTTGAATGTTCAACATGAAAGGATTAACTTGTGTTGAATTTCTTAGTCAAGGTTTTGGGATAAATGTATGAGCATTAATCCTTACTTTATTTTATGTTGAATTTCTTGGCGAAGGTTTTGGAAAGCACCACTATGAGTTTTGCAACGTCATTGTTCAAAAGATTGAACATCAAAGAGCTAGTTACAAATGTTCCTGTTTACAACAGTGCTAGTGGTACAAATTTCAACTGACCATGTTTGCTGTTGTATTGTTTTCAAGTTTTTCGGATGTGCTAGTTTACATGGTTTTTGGCTTATAATTCAGATGTTTCTGGAGGAGGGTTAGCTTTAATGTTCCGTCGCTGGGCTACCAAGAAAGCCAGAGGATCCTCAAAGAATGGGAGGGACTCACAACCCAAGAATCTTGGTGTGAAGAAATATGGTGGAGAGGTAACTAATTGTTGCAACAAGTGAAGTTGAACGTTCTTTTCTCAATTTCCAACCCTCACCGCCCCGCCTTTTGGGTTAAATAATTGTGTTCCTATTGCACGATTTTCTCATTTTGAGATTGTTATGTTTATTATGCAGAGAGTGATACCTGGAAACATCATCGTCCGCCAACGGGGCACTCGTTTTCATCCAGGAAACTATGTTGGAATCGGGAAGGATCACACCCTTTATGCTCTGAAAGAAGGCACTATACAATTTGAGCACGACAAACGAATTAAGCGCAAGTGGGTACATGTTGTCCCCAAGTATGGTCACGTGCTTCACCCAATCTACGCAAATACTCCCGCTCCTGAGCAGAAGAAAGCTGCTACCTAATCCATATTGTTAGCGCTTTATACCGGTGGATCAACTGTTTTGCCTAGAGTTCATAATCGGGCTTATTCACTCTTTTGGATATTAACTCAAATATTTTATCAATTTACTTTCTAGTAGAAGCATATGAAAATATCGTGAGCAGAAGGTAGTCTTGTTGCATCTTGGCACTGAGACACAGAGATTTGGCTGTATCAGTACTATATTTCAAGAATTTTTGGTGTTAATTATTGCTACACTTTATTCAATAGTTTGGGTTTTGGCTGTTTAAAGTTTAAACTTTAACCAGGCTTTCATCATTCGTGCAGTAAAAATAGAAAATATTGGCAACACGACGTCGTTCTTCCGTTGAATTGGTGTAAAATAAATTAACATACACCTATTTACCAACGAAGGTCCCATGGTCTAGTGGTCAGGACATTGGACTCTGAATCCAGTAACCCGAGTTCAAGCCTCGGTGGGACCTTAGGTTTTTTGTTTTTATTTAATTTTTAACTTCCAAAATATTTCATGACACTCAACTTGGTATTGTTTTCTAAATTACAGCTCACAAAGCATTTTTTTATTATTACCGTGGAATTTAAAAATGGTGAAATAAATGTTTTTTTAACAGCATTGGTCTTCTAGGTGTATTGCTAAGTGAACCGGGTGGCTCATGAGATTGCTAGATTATCAGGTTTTAAGTCTCACTGTACTAAACTGTATGGATTTTAGTTTCCGAGTATCTAAATAGTTTGAGTTAAAATGTTAAAAATTACTTGGTCGTGGATGTCCAGCCGCGAGTGGCGGAAGCTATGGCTCTTAGAGATGCGTTGGATTGGGCCCGCCTCGGGGTTTGGCATGCGGTAGTTTTTGAGTTAGATAAAAAGGTGGTCTCGAGTCTTAACTCATGATCAGGAGTACAAGCATGTTTGGAGATTGCGTGAATTGTGCTTTTGTCGTAGGTCTGAATGAAGTAGTTCATAGACTCACATTCTTACTAAATATTCTATTCTAATCAAAACTCATTTCAAAGTAAGTGCAGTAAGTTGTAACTGTATTGATTCAAATTCTGAAACTGAAAAGAAAAAGAAAAAGAATCAGTATACTTTTCTCTTCTATGTTTTTCATTTCTAAACCAAAACAAGAATCCAATTCCACTGATTTACATCCCAAAATGGGAAACCAGAAACAAATACCAATTACAGAGATAAAAATTTGTGCATGCTTGTTTGTTTTCAACCATAAACAAGCACCATACATATCCTCCTCCTACCAAATTAAACCCATTAACCACCATCCCTTTCTCTTCACAAATCACACCAAATTTCTGCAACATCAATACGCAGAAGCTGGTGCAATTTCCTGCTCATAATTACAAAAATGCCTCATAACCCGTTGATTGCGTGCCCGGTATGATACCAACAAGCATGCACTCAAATAGGATGCCAAGCCTGCTGTATTATTAACAAAGAATCAAAACAACCCATCAGTCAGCTATTCGTGATCTGGTGGTTTTCCCAAGTCCGGCGCGTCCAATGGTTCAGGGCATATCTCCTTGGAAGATCGTCTGCGCGAGGATGAATAATCGCCCCCGCCAATTTGAGCACTCCCTTGCGATTGCGATCCTGTGGTTCCCGAACGTTTTAAGCTACTTCCTCCTTCCAATTTGTTGGTGTTCGCGGCTGGAATAGCCGCCACGTCAGACGAGCTGTGTCGCCAGCTGCCAAACAGAGCTGCATTCCAAGATCCTCTCGAAGAAGTTGTTCTAAGCCTGTCGGAGCTTGAATTTTCCTCCCTTACTACTTTTAAAGGGTTTTCCAAAGCTTTTAGGATATATCTCATGAGGGGTCGCCTTGCGGATTTAGGGTTGAGGCAAGACCGGGCAACAATTGCCATGGCCCAGACTTCCTCTAACAAATCTTCGTCCACGATTAGAGACGGATCCACAATTTTTGTCACGAGTTCCTTGTCGTATATACTGATGTACGGAAGAATCTGTTCTAGCCATTCTTTCATTTGGGCATCACTGGATGTGCTGATCCCGAGCTTTCCAGTAACCAGCTCGAGCAATACCTTCCCGAAGCAATAAACATCATATGCACATGTGGATGTTTGTGAACCTGATAATTTCAATGAGAAGAAATTTCAGAAGAATAACAACTTCAAATTGCATAAAGACGAGAAAAGATCAAATAAGCTCAGACATCTACATGAATGTGCAATAACCAAAGAGGAACAGCAACAGTTTATAACAGATCATTCTATAAGATCGTTTTCCATCTCCCAAAGATGATCCTTGCCTGGTTGACCAAATAGTGACCCACATCCTACGTATTGCTATTATGCTTATTATCCAAGGGAACACAATTTCGTAGAAACATTCCACATGCAATATTCCAAACAATACTCGCCTAAAAACGTCAAGAAGTAAAAATATGTTTAACAGTGGCATTCACTAATCAAATTCTAATGGTTGAGAAATTGTTATAGTTGGTGAGTCCCTCTTTCTTTGGCCACTATACTAAAATGAAAGTCCCATTTGGAGGGTAAACTTACACATATTTTTTTATGTAATTTAGATTTAGTTTTCATGAACCATCATTTAAACTAATACACACAATGGACCCTAGGAGGAACATATTGCTACTCATATCCGTCAACAAAAAGGCAGTCAAAAAAGAATTAACATGAAAATTTCACACAGCTAAAATTCTACGTACCAGAAGTGCCTTGCTCAGATTGCCTACACATGTTAAAGAAGAAATGATTATGATAAAGTTAAAAAAACAATACATAATTATAACCCACAACACATGCCTCCCAAAGATAAAGAAATGTTAGTAATACAGCAGCTATATTCTAAAAAATAAAAACAACGTACTACTTTAAAAGCTACTTTGAGTTTTATAAGCATTAGTAAGGTACTAAGGATATTACGGCTAATCTAGCTCCAGATTTAATTGCACCAGAGCATGCCAGATTTAGTAACATTGCAGACATCACTTCTTACACGCTATTCCTTCATCAAATACACTGGTATGTGGCAACATAATGATATGTGTGTGTGTGTGTGTGTGTGTCTAACAAGTGGAACTGATTCATCAATTGCACTATAGAACCAACAACCACTGAGTTGAAGAGGAGGGCTCACTCAAGAGAATGATAAACAGATCAGAACATGTTATGTATGTAACGGGCACATTTACGCCACGTTAAAAGAACCAAGAAGTATTATAAGAAACCAACCAAGTATTACTCTAAGTATAAATAAAACACATTCCAATGGTAGATTACAGTTCTTTATACCCTTGTATGATTCTAACAAATCTTCATTAAGCATCACCAATAACCCTAAGTTTCAAGTTTAAAAGCTTCACAAAATTCAAATAGAATACTTACTGTGGCAACCGCAACAGTCTGGTAATCATACTTTGATGAGTATCCCCTTCTTGAGTACAGACCTCACTTAGGCTTCCCAAGCGCACTTCAAATTTATCATCAAGAAGTATACTGCTTGCTTGAACATCTCTTCAAAACCCCCCCCCCCCCCAAAAAAAAAGAATATGAATACCAGTAAGAATAAATTCTTCAATAGTAAAAGTACGAAGATTTATCCAGTTAAAATAAACTAGAGATCCAACGAGTATTTGTGTATCTCTCACAAGAAAAGATACACCAAGAAATTTCATATTGATAACAAAATGATAACGTCAAAAGGGGAAAGAATTGAAACAAAACAAGGAAAATCATCTGGCAATACCTATGCACAAGCGGGGGAGTACATTCATGATGCAGATAAGATAGACCCTCGGCAGCTCCTATTGCAATTTTCAGTCTTGTTATCCAGTCCAACGACTGTAAACTGTCATCCTCCAAATTAGCTTTCCTGAACAAGGACCTTGATAAGTCCCCATTCGGCATGTATTTGTAAACCAAGAACTTCTCGTTCTCATTCTCCAAGCAGTGTCCCATGAGCGGAACCAGCCTTGAGTGTGTAATCTTACTGAAGAAGTCCAATTCTAATAGGTACGCTTCCTTTCTATTTGACTGTACATCAATCCTTTTGATGACCACAAGAGTCCCATTTTCCAACACGCCACGGAAGAGAGTCCCCGAGTGACCATGTTTGATGAGATTCGTATCGCTGAAATCACCAGTGGCATGCATTAGCTGTTGATACGTAAACACATCTCCAAGATTTGAGAAGTTGATGGATACATCAGGAGGTGGTGGACTCAACCCAACAGAAGCTGGCCCTACGCCCATCCCTCTTTGGTTTGTAGTATTTCTCTTTCGGGCGCAAAACAGAAGCAGCACCAGCAACGATACCAAAAGCACAATCAATATTAATCCCCCCAAAACTCCAGCCACTATGATCCATTTTCTCCTACTGTTCTTGGAAGTTTTAGCTGCAGGAGGTTCTGTGGAATTTGGAAGTCCAAAATTATCAAAAATCAAGCCCCTTTCAGTATAGAATGATGCACATTCAGCTGAAGTCTTCTGTTGAGACACATTTTGGAGACAGTTGCTATCAAGAGATGAATTACTCAGTGCATACTCTGGAACCCTGCCTTCAAAGTAATTTCCTGATAGATCGATTGAACCAAACCTTCTCAATACAGGACCGAGACTTCCATAAAATAAATTGTCAGAAATATTCAACACTGCAACACTAGCATTAGAATCTATGCTAGAATTAGGCAAGATTCCAGTAAAGTTGTTGCCAGAGATATCAAGAAAACTCAATCCAGGCATTGACCACAACACATCAGGAAGAGCACCAGTGAAGCCATTTTGTCTAAGTACTATAGACTGTAACTGAGATGGAGCAGGAAACACGCTGCCCGGCAAAGTCCCCCCAAGAAAGTTGTTCCCAATAATTAGTCTCTTCAAGTTCCTTAATCCTCTCAAGTCCGTTGGCACTGACCCGGACAAAGAATTGAAGCTCAGGTCAAGGTCGACCAGGCCAGCAAGGTCCCCGAGCTGCACTGGTATCGAAGAAGACAAGCTGTTGCTCGAAAGGTTCAGATACTGAAGCTTCGAAAGGGTACCGAACCCTGGAGGAACTGACCCAGATAAGAAATTCGAAGACATGTCGAGAACTGAGAGGTTCCCAAGAGATGCAAATGAAGATGGAATGGACCCAGTAAGCGAATTCTGAGAGAGATCAAGAACCGAAAGGCTTGACAATTGACCCAAGCTGGAAGGAATGATCCCAGTGAGGCTATTATCAGACAAGTAGAGAGAAGTCAAATTGGTCAAATTCCCAAGACTCCAAGGAATGGCACCATTTATGGAGCTAGAACGGAGATCAAGAACTTGCAGAGACTCGAGGCGTTGGCCGAACCAGGCCGGAATTTCTCCTGGGAGTGCAAAATTGGAGGCATTGAAAGAGGCTAAGAGGGTCAAATTCACAAGAGCACCAACTGCGAATTGTGGGTTCTGGCTACCAATTCGGGTCCTCCTGAACCCAGAAATGTTGATCCCAACTACGCGACCACTCGAGCACTGAACTCCGTTCCAGATTGTGCAAGGGTCGGCTTTTATGGGCCACTCCTTAGACCTCAGACCCAGCGACGATCTGAGCCCGAGCAGAGCTGCTCGTTCAGTGGGCGAGCTCAGTGGCTGCAATTGCTGAAATGTAGACTCGAACAGCAACAAGAAAAAGAAAGCGCAAGACACTGCGCTTGGACGACCCACCAACACCATCGCTCACCAATTCATCAACACAGATCCAAAAGATCCCAAATACTATACGCTTCTAGTTCTATAAAAAGCAAAGATTTTTATCACAATCAGAGACTCCACAGCAGAACCCAGATGCCCAGAACAGAACCCAGAAAGATGCTCTCTCTCTCTCTAGCATAGAAAGCACACGCTTTCTCTCTCTAAAAACAAGGAAAAAGAAAGAAAGAAGAAACCTTTACCTCAATGATTCACACAAGCCTTCCAATAATTAACCTTCTTGTTGCTCTTCTTCGACTGCTGGTGACAAATCTGTATCGCTTGTCCTTTTGCTTTTTTCTCTTCTCTGCCTCCACCTACTACTCTGTCTCTCTCTTTCTCTCTCTAAAATCCTTCTGTTTCTTCGGTTGATGGAAGAGAGAGAAACAAAATGGGAAAACAAATTAATAATGGGTTTTCAATATTAACGAGAAATAAGAAATTAATAATCTGGGTTGTGGTCAAGACTCGGCAAAAATGGACTCTGGATCATTATCTGTCACAATCAGTGCTCTGTTTCGTGACAATGCAAATAAATATAGTGAAAAAGCAGAGCTTGAAACAATGTGGGTATAGTTGTGGACATACCGGCAAGAACCGGTCGCCGGTCAGTGGCTCGGCGGTTGATCTGACAGATAATCAAGTCCGGCACCGGTTGTCTGGTTTGACCTCCGGTGAACCCGCAGACTCCAGCTAAGCTCTTAACATAAATTACTCTCACTATTAATTATATATACATAAGAATGGATTGGGGGAGATGGAGAAGAGTTTCAAGATTCAAATTGGAGTTTTTGTTGTTTTTTTGTTTCAAAATGAGCATATGGTTTTTGTCTCATTAATGGCCAAGTTTGAGGAATCCAATAATGGGTGGTTAAGGTGTTTCTTTTTCTTTTCTTTAGAACAATAAATGGTTTAGAAAAAATTTGGAGGACAACTATATTTGTAGAGAGGGAAGAGTGAGATTTGAAGTAAAGTTGTATATAAAAAGATTTTTGTTACAATGATATTTTCTATATAATTTATTTCCAATTCGTTACGTTCTTGATTTAAAAATTAGAGTTAAATGGTTTTATTTTTTTTTTACTGACTCATCTTTTTTATATTTTATGATGTAATTAGAGTTTAGTATGGTTTGAGCTATTATATTTTACTATTTTTATAAAAAAATTTAAACTCATCTTTTCGATTGTAGATAGTTTTGAAGTGTCACATCAGTTTAGAGCGACACATTGTAATCATGTTACTTAATTTTATTTTTTTTGGTTTAAATCATGGGATTTCTGAGCAGATCCGCATTTTCGCGATAAACACCTTTAAATCATTTGATTGTATCCAGACTAATCTTCATTCACCCAAAATTTTAGTTCATGTCAACCTTTAATATAACGACAACGTTTCATTTTATTTTATTTTTGAGGTAACCACATCCAAAACGAAGTTGTTTTGGCATTTATGCCTAAAAAATAATGAAACATTGTTTTTCCATCTAGGTCTAAAATATCGTTCACCGTAAATTTTGTTTTAAAATAAGTGTTTATGTTCTATTTTAATTAATAGTTATAAATGAATTGTATGAAATAACACAATAGAATACGATAGAAACATGTAATTATAACTAATATGTTTTACTCTTTTTGTTTGGTTAAATCATGGAGTTACTAAGCCTTTTGGTCATACACACACTAATCTACATTCGAGATGAGAGCACGTGTTAAGGTTTAAGCCTCTCCCCAAGGGTCTGTTGCGTGGGGATCGAACGCAATCGATCTTCCCATTCACGCAGCCTGTGTTAACAACTGCGCCACTACCCTTGGGCAGTATATTTTACTTTTACTGTTGAACAATTATTTTGAAATGAAACGAGTGTTATTTCAAGTTCAAAAAGATATTAAATATGCTAAGTGTAGCGGCGCATGTGATAATCACACAGGCTGCGGGAGGGGGAAAAGCCCCTGGGTTCCGATCCCCACTCAACACACTCCTGGGAAGAGACTTAATCCTTAACTTGTGCCCTCGCCTCGAATGAGATTAGTCTAGGTGTGTTAAAACGGTTTAAAGGTGTCAACCGCCAATAGCGCGGGCCTTCTCAGAAAACCCATGGTTTAACCAAAAAATATATATATGCTAAGAAAGAAAAAGAGTTACACTGTATGAGTAAGTTTTCAACATTAACAATAATATTTCATAATTGTATCCAATAAAGAATTTTTTGTTAGTTATAGTTCATGTGTCATCAACACAAAATAATGGTGTTTTCTCGTGTTGTGTCAATTAATTTCACACGTTTCTATCAAAAAAGAAAATAATGTTTCCCACGTTTTTTGTTTGCTAAATATATATGGGAAGTTTATGGGAAAAAAAATTCCTTTCTTTCGAAAGCTAACTGTCATGAGTTTTATCATTAAATGCATTCAAATTCATCATTTTTCTCTGACTATATATGAAAGAAAATAACTTAAAATTTGTTGTCAATAATAATGATTTCGATATTAATACCTTAGCATATTCAAATTCCTAACACGTCCATGTCCTTTGTATTTAAATATTAATTTAGAGTGCTATTTCTGAAATTATCTATATATAATTCTCATTATTTGAAAAAAAAAATGAAATTAATTCAATGTAATCTAGTATAATCAAACCCATTAATATTCACATGATTTTTATGTCAATGAGTAGAGATTGAAACTTTAAATCGATGTTATTGTATATTAAAAAAATGGAGACATTAATTGTGATCAAACAAAAATTAAAATATTGTAATTGAAAAACAAAACAAAAAAAAAAACATTTTTTTTCGTTGTCATTTCCAATACCTCATCTACGTTTCCAATATTATTTTAGGGTAAAAGGTTGAAAATTACTCTACAAAAAACGTTTTCCAAAATTAACAAACTTGTTTTTCTGTGAAAAATAATTAAGATATAATTAATTTGAATTTTGAATTCAAGAAAGACTATCAAGTTTTTAATGAGTCATATTAACGGTACATCTCCTCTTTTAATTCAAGAAAGACTATCAAGTAACAACTCAGTGGTTTAAAAAAAATTAACATTTACATGGATGGGAATTTTTTTTTTATTTATTTAGTAGATATTATTGCATATTGACCGTTGATAAATGTAGATAAGTTATATTTATAAATTTTGAATCCATGATAAAATTAAATTTATATATGTGAAATTTCAAATGCATGTCATAAATCTCATCCCTATTTATTTCAAAAAAAAAATCTCATCCCTAATTAATAAATAAACTTTGTGAATGTCAAGATTTCAAATTTACAATCACAATAAATATGTTATATCTATGTATATTGTATTAATAAACAATATGTTTTAAATATCAATGAAGATTGGCCTAACACTATGTATAAGTGAAATGATTTTGTCTTGAATAATACTATGTTTTAGGTTCATATATATTGTGTGTGTAATGAGAAACGCAATTGAAAGATATAATTGCTCTTTAATGCCTTATGGTTTTGGGATATTATGAGAAATTATATTATTATTAAAAATAACACATACACACAAGTTATGTTACAAACATGGTTTGATCAAAATGTTGCAAAGAATCCAAGCAAGAGGAATAAAATCTTATGCACTTTAGGCAATCAAAAAGTTGGCCAACAATATAACACTCATAGATCAAAATCACAACCAACTCTCTATATTCTATTTTTACTCCAACGTTAAAAATTTCGGGTTGTTGCAAACATATAAAAGAAGACGTATTATTTCATGCAAATTCTTGTTTATATTTTTAAAATTCAGTCCAATTCTCTTATTAGTAAGGGACATTTTCGTATCATTATTAAAACATCATTTTTAACTATTTATATGTGTAAATGTTTTATGTATGTGTTACATACTAATCCGCATAAAAAACACACAAATGGGCGACCATACATAAAAATAGAAAGCGTGTTCCTTAAATAACTACCCATAAAAATTACATGTATTTTGAATTTGTCAAAAAGACTTATTTTGTAAAAGTTGAACACCAAAGAATAAAAACAAAAATAGTATATCAAATGAATTCAATTCCCATCTATGAATTTTATTGTTTTCTCTTTTTTGGTTGGTTCATTTTCAATTTGTATAGGTTTCAAATAATCATGGTCCATTCCAACACATCAAAGTGACTTGTCAACCATAAGTTCACAAATCATTGTCAAGCTCCAATCTTTTAAGTCCTCAAGTGTTTGCCTTTAATTTGGTTTTTGATATAGGAATGATGTGAAAGTTTTTGTACAATTTGTAAAGCATCTTTAGCTTCTTCTTTTCTTAAATAACAATTACTTATGGTTAAATCAAAGTATACTAATGTGCTGCATATTAGTTGGATTGCTACACCAAATAATCAATTAGCCAAAGACAAGCTGCTAACCAAATACTAACTTTAAATATATTTTCTTATAATTTTAAAAGTAATTACCAATCAATTGAGTTGCACAATAAATATTTTTGATAGACAATACTAATAGTTCTTGAAATGATACTTGTATCTGAGATCTCGAATGAATCAAACATTTTGAACAATTTTTTTTAATAATTGCTGGTAACAATAAGATTTGGTAAACAATTTTATAAATCTTTGTTGTTCAAATAGAGTAACCATGTTTTTCTTCCTGAAAAACATTAGTACTATAAATGCACCATACTACAAGTTGGTAGTTTGGACTTTGGCTTTCTTAAAGTTATTTTAGCCAAAATAAATATATGTTGGTTGAATGTAGAAATGTTATTATTGTCACTAGCAAAAAGTTATAGTTAATTGTGTGGGAAAAAAGAGATAGAAATGGTGTACACATAACACCTATCAATTGTTATAATTGCTTGCTCATAGTTTGGTTGGAGTGATGTATTTAATTAATTTGTCCCCTCAATTTCAAATCCAAATGAGAAAGAGAGAGTCAATCACATACAAATGGTCAAAATATATAAAATAAAATAAAATAAAAAGTTTTATTTTTTGATGGTAGTGGATCAAACACACTTATTGTGTATTGTGACAGGTCTCAACAACACTATATATAAAAACAGCAACCATATCATATAAATATAAAATATATTAGTAGTAGAAGGTAGTGGTGAAAATTGAAGAGGACTACATGAAATGAATGTATAGAAAACACCTAATACCACACTATAGTAGTGATTTCTCATTATTTTATGTATATGCTCTCTCTCTCTCTCTTACCACACTATAGTAGTGATTTCTCATTATTTTATGTATATGCTCTCTCTCTCTCTCTCTCTCTCTCTCTCTCTCTCTCTCTCTCTCTCTCTCTCTCAATCACATCCATATATTTTGTTTATAGAGACCTTGTTTCATGTACATAAATTTATCCCACTAGACTTATACTATTATGCATATTTTTCTAGATTTCATGAACAAGATTAATTCATGAGTGTTCAAGGTTGATGTGTTATGGTTGTACATTTTGTGTTGTGGTTGTTACAACTTCACATTAGTGCAAGTAGATTACCAATTTGTTTTTGGTTATTGACAGCATTGTATCATACTTTATGCTACCTAAAATATTAATACAAGTCATGATGACAATGATGATATGTATCACGTTGTCCAGCTCTACGTTAGTTCTTTCACTTAAGCGGAACTTTTAGTTAAATAAGTGAAGATCTTGCGAGACTTTTTGTCGACTATTTGACTTTCAAAAGTCCTAAAAGAGCTCTACTCCAACAGCGAAGCTATAGAGAGATTCAATTGTCAACAAATTAGCTAACACTAGGGAGTTCCCCAAGAGGCTCGTGTACAACCCAAATTGCCACGATCCTATCACAAACACAAAGTCCCAAGAAGCTCCCATAAGTTTCGTGTTCATTCTATTGTCGCGGTTGTGCAGCGGGAACAAAACTTTAAGAAGCTCTCGCAAAGCTTTGTGTTTGGTCCATTGTCGCAACATCGTAGCATGTGCGAAAACTCAAAAAAACTCTAACCAACACGAGGTCCTAAGAAGTCAGATCGAGCTTTGTGCCTGGCCCATTTATGCGACAATAACCTTATGTTGTGTTTGAGAACTAACAATTGATTTGAGATGCTGAAATTCAGTCAATTAAAATATTTGGTAACTTGTAGAATTTATATTTAGATTTGGATTTGAGTCCAATCCAATAATATTCAAAACATGTTTAGAAGATGAGATTTTAAGTGCTAGCTCTAACCTTGACATTTGAACTTGTATAATTTCTCAAATATTTTACTTGTATTTGAAATAGGGTTGTTCATTTGGGCCGTTCGGTTGGGGTGTGGTCGGGCCAGTCCGGGTTTTCAGGTTCAGTCTAAAAATGAACAGCCCTAATTTAAAATACAAAATTTTAAATGACGAATTTCAAATAAATCCATATTTTCAAAATAAATAAATGATTTGCTTTAAACTCATATTATAAAATGAAAAAATTAGTCATAATGCATAGTGTTGACCATGGGCCAGAATTGTTTACAAGTTTCTGTGATGAACTGAAAGTAGATTTAGGGATTAGATAGAGCCACATACATCTCTGGTGTGATTAGATTCTGCATAATAAATATTATTGACAGATAATGATTTGCCACGTGTGAGTACACTTGTTGTTATTGCATAAAAGGGGCTGAATCATGCAAATTTCCAAATGCCGACATTTAATATTTTATATTTTGGTTTGGACCACTAATCACTAGTGTTAACTTTTACAAGATTTTATACCCAAACTCATTATTTTAATTTTTAAAAGAGAGGTTAAGATTAAGAACTTTCTTTTATTAAATAAAGTTTAGCTTAAAAGGAGCTATAGAATGTACTAATGGGTCCAATGGCTTTCAAATGCATTTTCAAAGGTAAAAAATTATAATAAATCACATTACTTATCAATATGTAAATATATATTATTGGTATGTGTTTGATTGAAAAGTATTGAAAAACCTTTGTTACCCATCTTATATGTTTTTTTTTAGAGAAAATTTGTTCACCTAAGTAATTAGGTTAACAAATTTAGTATGATATCTCAAATTTGAATCCAAAGAATATACAACTACGAAATTGGTTGGTTTTTGAAAGGGATAGTGACGGTGTAACCTGTACTTTCTCGAAAATTCCTGCAATAATTTTCCATGTGATTTCAGCCAAGTTGGGCATTCCGGATGCGCACTCATGAACTCTCTCCAACTAGACTTTGGATCCAAAGCTCTTATTAAATTCAATGCAAAATTTGTAATTTTCATTCGGTTTTATTGCCTTTTTTTTAGTGTTTATACTTTGTTTTTATCTGAGAAACTTAATAAAGAGTAGTTTTGTTGAGCAAAAAAAATACATACAACTACGCTAAGATATGGTCGTAAGAGGTTTACTGTCATTGTGGTCTTATCCGATTTGAACTTAAAAGTTGGTATGAAGAGTAATTTTTAAAGCAAGTAAAGTAACTTTGAAGTATTTTAATGCATTGTAAAGTGGAGTTTGTTAGACTAGATGATGACATGGCAACACACGTATGACATGAATTAGTGGTAAAGTGGTGGTTGCTTGGCTTGACCCAATCGTTTCTTTACTTTAAAAAAAAAATGTCAATTCACTTGTATTTTTAGAGCTTACTTGTCCAACTTGTGCCCGCAGTGTGTCGACATCAGCGAGCGCGTTTAGCTCTAGATGCACCGTTGTCCAAGTAACCAACGCCGCCGCCGTCTTAGGGTTTTTTATAATTTGTAATTAACAACATAATAATTAAAAATTAATCCTCAACTCAACCATGTTTCGAACCTTTATTTATTTACGCATGTAATGTGGTGTGGCTTTTGGTT
>JAYMTA010000834.1:0-23789 GCA_036897625.1 Pelargonium cotyledonis
CAAACCCCAAAAGGAGAGTTGCAGCGGCGGCAAACCACAGCAACCCCTCCGTTAACGTCAAACATTTCCCGCCTACTGCAAGGCGAAAACAAGAAGCATAATAGGAGAGAGAGGGAGAGAAGGGGAGAGAGAGACTTACAAGCACAGCGACGGAATCCGGTGACCGACGGCGACGGCTGAGGCGGCGTGAGGTTCAGTGCCGGCGGTGTGATCAACAATGGCCGCAATTTCGTTTCTTCGCGAGTCTTCTATTGTCTCCTGGGTCTTCAAATCAACCAACCAAATAAGCCAAATTGGGTTTTCGGGTCGGGTATGAATGGGCTCAATGATGGGTGGCCTTTTTTGGAATGGACTGCATTGTAATTGAAATTTAAAGCCAGCCCAATAGTTTTTTTTAGGTGTTAACCATGGGTTTTCTAAGAAGGCCCGCACAATTGACGGTTTGGCACCTTTAAGCCGTTTTACCACCACACCCAGACTAATCTCATTCGAGACTTAGTCACAGTTAAACCTCCTCACCTCTCCCCATGGGTGTGTTGAGTGGGTATCGAACACAAGCGCTCTTCCCACTTATACAACCTGTGTTGCCAACTGCGCAACAACACGTGAGTTTTTTTTTTTTATTATTATTATTTTTGCAAGATCCATGATAACGTCTAATTTTTAGAACGTTAAATTAGTTGTGTTTTTAGTTTTTACCCTATCACTCAAATTTGACGAGATCGTTGACATTAGAAAAGAATGGAACTGTGTTTGTATTAGACTGTCTATCTTTTTGTGGTCGGATCCCCCAATTTAAGAAATCAACTTGTCTCTTTTTTTCGATAATAATTGCTTTAAGTTAAGTATATTTGTTCTTTTTTTTTTCACTTTACTTAAATTATGACATCCAATTTGGGATAAAATAGTCATCACCAACAAAATTAGGATACATTGACGTGTGTGCTCTAATCACGTGTGTCTTATCATGTGACTAATGTAACGTCCAATTTTACTGTTTGATTTCCATATCATCGAGGAGAAGTTTTTAGTGTTTTACAAAATTTTCCAAACATATTTATTAACCGCAACAAACTTTTTTGTTATACACAAAAATAGTCTAATATCATACCTTCAATAATACTCATAAAAAGTTAAAACAAAATTTCCCCATCTTTATTGTAAGAATTTGCTCAAAATAAAATTTCTCCCAACACTTTTCTTCTTCTTCTTCTTCTTTTCACATTGCTTGTTTCCATATATAATCTCTCCTCTGTAATATGCTGCCATAGTTGCAGGGAAGAACATTTGTCTGACCCCCTCAAGCTTTATCATAGGGAAGATGATCCTTGATGCTCCCTGAAATTACCACACTACCCGTGTAAATTAAAAATGTATCGGTGTTCTTAAAGTAACTCAAAAATTGAATCTGTACGTAGATCTAATAACCGGTTTGATCATATCAACTTGAACGGTTTGATTGGTTAAATCAACAAGTTCCATGTCATTCTTCTATTGTTTATAACTTGTACGGTCAAAATCAATTGAACTTTACAATTAGTCGAGTTTAGCACAAAACTTACACTATTTAGCTTATTTTTGTTTCAATGTCAATTTGAACAACTAAATTTGCACTATTTAGCATTATGGTATTCAAATTTGGAGATTTTTGCATGTAGATAGTACTCACCAAAATCAATCTAGCCCCAATCCAAATGCGCCTAGGGGAAGGACATGGGAACACCAACCGTGCAACGCCAAAGATAGCCACAGCAAAGAAATGCATCACCAAGCTCAAAGGATTAGGGTTTAGACCAGACAATAGCGCAATGGGACCATTCGAACAAGCCCCTCCGAGGCTCAAGTAAGCAAAACATGCCTCTCGCATTTCTTTCCTCGCAGGATCAGGCGACGCACAAAACACCTTGTACAATGCGCCCGCCAACATGTTTATGGTCGATGCAATTGGCTGACAGCGCACGAGAAACGATAAGATGAATTATGAGTGTTTTATTCAAACAATTAACTGATTATTTGAAAATGTAATTATTCTCTCCGTCCAAAAATAAGATTTCTCTTTTTGTTTTAGGAAGATGGTCATGCATCAATTACCAATAATACTCATGCAGAGTTTGCTACATCAAATGCACATGTGGGTGTAGAAGTGGGAAACTCACTTATTGTTAATTTTCTCTAAAAAAGAAAAGATGACTATTTTTAGAAGGAAGGAATAGAATCTCCCTCCGTACCATAATGATTGCGGACCTTCTCATATTTGTAAAAGTTAAGAATAAACTAGTTATAAGTAGACTTTCCCTTTATACCCTCATGCAGCTTCTTGTAACATACTAAAGAAGATTATTGTGACAATTCATGTATAACAAACTAATCAAATAAGAAAATTTGACACTCATTTCAGGACGATGTGATCAGTGTTTGCTTATTGCTTACCTTGCGCAAAGTGTAGAAGGATTCAAGATACTTGCAGAGTGCAACTGCATTGTTAAGGTTGTTTAGTGGCCTGAGAAGATCCCGGAGAACAACTACATCGGATAGAGCAACGGTCATGCCTCCTCCGGTCAAAGGATGTCGCATGTTGAACGAGTCGCCGAGTAGAAGTGCACCTGGTGTGGGATATGGGGATGCTGGCATGATTCTATTTGCCATTGTTTTGATGTTCCCTTCATTGATTGCTGATATGAATGAACTGTGCAGCTCAGGAGGCATCTGTTATACACAAAATCTTTTGTCATAACAAGAAACATCTTGAATACCCGGAAACAGTTTGCACTATGTGAATAAGAGAAAAAAGAATCTCAACCAGAGAATTACTGACCGAGAGCATTCAAGACAATAAAAGTATGACACCTCATTAATCATCTGTGGTACAAGGTTTCATGACTCGCGGCCCGACATGAATTTAAGTGGGACAGGGCTAAGCTTAATCATGTTCGTGTCAGCTAATACAACCCATTTAGTTCATCATGTTGTGTTTGTACTGAAACCGCCTCACCCTTTTAATTAAAAAGGTCGTGTAACCCATATAATAACTCAAAGTATAAAATTGTAATTTTGTAAACATATTGTGTAAAATAACTCATACTTGTTAAACTGAACAAATATATCGGGACGTGTAGGGTCCCTTGGTGACCATTTCAATCCTAATACATGATGGTTCGAATCCTTTTGTTCCAACTTTTTGTTTTTAGCTAGGCTTTCCTATTGCAGGATGTATATTAAGTGCAAAGAATGTAGAGCTAAATAGTTTGTTTAATTATAGTATACCTGAGGCGCCACGACGGTCTTCAAGTAGTTACTCATTTCGCCATTGGAAATGGAAGGTACTTTTTTGCCCGGAACGTCAACAAGACAACGTATCTCGGTACTACTAATAGGGTAACATAGAATTGGTGAAGGATCTGCCAAAATGACATGTCCATGGTTGGGGTATGGAAGCTGACAGTTCTCAAGAACCAAACCTACAAAACATGATGGCACATCTACCTGCACAAATCAGGGGGGAAAATACAGTTTTATATTACATATAGGATGATACATAGAATAAAATATCAAAGTGGTCCTTAGACTATTAGTATGTAACCAATTTGGTCTCTCAACCGACTTTATGTCGAAGGAAAATGTTTCATTTTGGTCATCCAACTATTCATTTTGTTACAAACTGGCAACCAATTTGATTATTCAATTCAGAACAAAATTAAACATTTTCCTACGCCACGTCCCTCAACTATTGAAATTCGACCAAAATAGTCCCCATTTTGAACACCTATTGGTTGTGACGGAGAAGCTAATGGAAGTTGACGTAAGGACCATTTTATCATAAAATTAGTTCAAGAACCATATCTTCATACTTGAGGAGCTATTTTGGTAGTCAATCCTTATATGTACAAAATAATGAGCTAACACGCATATAATTGAGCAATTCTAGTCTTCACCTTGGGATTGCAGAGAGAGCGTCGTAGATTCGAGAAGCAACCATCACATACTACCGTGAGGGAACCATATGCTTTCAGTTCTTGGCCATCTTTGGTTCTGTACCGCACGCCTTTAATGGCGCCATCTTTTTCAAGAAGAGATGTTACGGTTCCTTGTTCTAACGTGACACTTTACGCACAAAAAAGGTCATTTCAGTTTCTGATAGAATGTACACAAAATGCAAGCATATTCACAAATCTTTGTTTTCTGATATGACATGAATATGTAGTTTTCTGATATACGTACTTGGATAGAGACGAGGCTTTTTCGCGCATTCTTTGGATAAACCGACCATTGTGGAAGCCTCTCCCGGCGACATCTGAGTGAAAATTTTCCAAAGGATAAGGTAGTTTTGCACTCTTTCCGTCCTTGTAAAGAGCATATCCGACTACACGTGCAGCATCAATCTCTTCAGCACAATCTGCAAGAACATATGTATGTTTTAACTTGCATCCAAGATTCTATTCAAGAACATAACTATACAACTTGACACATGAAATATTTGCAAGCAAACTGTAAATAAATACTCTATATTCATCTCTATTTGCAGATAACTAATACTTTTTTTAGCAACAATGTGAAGCTGATGGTGATAGATCATGTGTCATAAACGTGACGAGAAGGAAAAATATGTAGTTAAGTCTAATAAACGGAAAAAATAGGGAGCTATTTGCAAAAGAGAACAAGTATAGGGTACTATATATGTAACTTTTCTTTATTTACTTACCAGCAAGCCCCAACTCCATTAGTTTCATATAGCCTCCTGGTTGTAGAAGTTCACCAACAATTCTGTCAGGCTCAGTTAAGTCCCTCTCAATGACATGAACTTTACGCCCATCCTGCGATAAGACAATAAGTTTAAGAACTCAAATATACGTGTAATAAAAAATTAATAAGCTCGGTTTCTTGATTTACAATTTGGACTCGAATGCGTAGGCACCCAAAATCCAACCCGAGTTTTTGCGGGTCCAAATTGCATACAATAGATTTGGTTAATATTCGGGTCGGGTTTGTGTTTGTAATGAAAAAGTGCACGTCAGGTAAGGCAAATCCACACTCACCCGCACATTTTCTATGTAGAACACATTACCCGACTTGCAACCCGCACAACTCCGGCCTTTTCAACCCAAAACCCGAAATTGGCTGTCAGTTAGGACCGTAATCCTCGGGCACCCGAAAAATCACAAAATAGACCCAGTTAATTTTCAATGCAAAACCCGTGACCCAACCTGCAACCCGCACAAGTCGGGTTTTTCAACCCAAACCCGAATTGTCAGCTCTATTTCTAGGCCAGAAAAGAATCCATAATCACCTTGCCAAGAGTGTAAGCAAGAGCTGCACCAGCAACACCAGCACCAACAATGATTATGTCAGTACTTGCAGCCATTTCTTCTTCATTTTCGGGGGTCTTCACACACTCCTCACCAGCCTCCATTGCAGCTCTAGCTTTCTTGTGTGCTCTTGATCTATGCAGCAACACAAAAGCTAGCAGAGTAGCAACAATTCCTCCCAAAATGAACCGATAAACCATCTCGAAAAGGTGAATGAAAATGCTATTTCTGGTGAAGTTTTATCAGTTTTGCTTGTGGTTTAGAGTATGATTTTTGGGAGTGAAGTTAGTGGCTTTTTATAGAGTTTTGTTGTTTGGTTACATAACATTTGATCTGAACAGGTTGGCTTTGGAATTTTGAGGTGGATCTGCCAACCACACTAATTTGGTCATATTTGAACATTTGCTAGTTTAACAAACTAACGAGGAGAGCACAATTTTGTATTATTATTAAACTATTAGGTGGTGTGACTCGATCACTCAGCTAGTATATCAAACGATGATTAGTTTTTCAACATTGTCGAAGTCTAGGATTGTGCAACACCCCCTCACGTGCAAGTCGGACTAGTACATGAAACAATAAATGACTACAAAGTTGGTGCGAAGACACTATTGGTAAGGTTGTGCATGATTAGGTCTGCACCGAAATTTTGAACCCAACTAAACTGGTCCGAATAGATTTTGTTTACTCTTCATTTTGGTTCACAATTAGTCCGGACCAATTATAATTTTATTCTATTTTTCGTAAAACAAATTGTATACATATATAAATGACTATCTCTAGACCTGTTATGGCATGCTTTGGTGGGTCAAAGGGTTGAAGAAGATGAGGTTAGTGACAGATCATGGGATTATGAGAATACAAGAAAGAGTCAAGTATGTTTCAATTTTTAAGATTTAGGAAAAAAACCATGGGAGCTAAACAGGGGATGACCACAGAAAAAACACTTTTTAAATAAATAAAAAAACATACAAATTTTCAAGATCTACATGTTGTAAAATAATCAATAAAACAAAACAATAACAGGGGTCAGAAATATTGGGATGACATGAATAGTGGGAGTAATATAAAACTATATATATATACACTTCAACAACATCCTCTTTGTGACTTGAGTTTGTGGAACATCATTTTGGATATATTAAGATAAATTAGTTATGGCCTGTTCACCTAACTACAATGGGAAATTAGGTAGAATATGCAAAACATTTGAGAAACTGCATATAAATATGTTAGAGGAATATGAACATTAGTTGACTGATATAACTTTAAATCAGTTGCACTACTGAGGTGATGACACCTCATTTAAAATCATGGATCCGGACGGGTCGCTCCGCTCCCACAAATTCACTTGGGTGGATATAAGTTAAATTTAATGAAGTATCATCACCTCATTGATTTGGTTAAATTGTAACTGATATAAAATTATATTAGTCAACTAATACACATTTTATTCAAAGTTTATTTAACTAGATATAAAAATGTTAATTAAGACAACTAAATCTAGAGTCTTGGGGTCTTAGAAGTAGCATGTGCTATATCTTTTTTCTTCAGAATATTCCTGCTAAAGCTAAGTCTTGATGGCTTGTTCTATAGAATTTATAGATCTTAGATCCAATTAGTATCATTAATGATTAATCTACTAATATCATGTTTTGACTAAGAGACTAATAATGAGATATTAAATTATACTGAAAATGGTTGGCAATGTGATTTCTCTTGATTTGCCTAAAGTCAATGCTAACATGCAAATTAAATAATATTATCGCGTCTTTCTTGGACTAGAATTTTAATTCAAGAGGGTAAAAATGAAAGTTTATTAGAGGAAAACTATTTTGGTAGAGTCGGTAATTCAAGTTTTGAATTAAGTTCATATTCAAAAGATCTAATTGGAACCGATCCACAAGGAGTGTGGATAGTAGATTTTGGATTTAATTTCGTTCTTTTAAGAACAAAACATGTCCATGACACAAACGTTGCAAATTATACTTCTGAGTACTGTAAAATCTAAACCAAATGTTAACCTATTTAATTTTTATAAATTATACCAACTCTTACATGCAATAATTGTGCTCATGTCCATGAATGACCATGTGAATATACTGTGTTGTATAAAATAAAAAATGGATCTTCCCCAACAAACATGAAACAACAATGATGTCTAGAGCTACCTGCTAGAGTTAGTGCAGTACATTACTTAGAGTATTTAACAACATAGGAACATGTTTATTCACTGCTCAGACAATTTGTACTTGGAACCATCAATGGCTTCATAAATCAACATGCTCTTGTCCACTTGCTACAAACACCAAGCAGCAACCTACTTTTCCCAAGAAATATGTATAAAGCTAGCAATTTGTGTGCGCATGTCGTGTTTATGTTGAGTTGAAAGTTTACTATGTTTCACGAACCAACAAATGTTTGGCAATCGCGTTGAACACGACACAATTAAAAGTGTGTTATATGATCAAATCAGCACTAGCATCAACATTTTCTAAATCCAAGCCTCAAGTAACAATATATTGAATGTATAATTATGCGTGTACTCAAGTCTCAATGTACATCATGCGGTTGCCAAATATGAAAAGGATAGTCCAGCCAACACCAACACACACATTACCAAAACTTGGCCACTCAAAGATGTCCTTCAGATCCCAATCCCATAACACATGCTTGTACACACACAATAGTCAGGTGTAACAGTTTATAACTCCAAAATCGGCTTTGACATGCGTAAGTTTGAGTTTGGCTCCTCCTGAAGCAGGGGCTCGAGCTTTTTTCTAGACCAAAAGCTAGTGTTGGAAGGAGAGATATAGTTTTGAGTTTCAAGTAAAGCACACTCGAAGTGACCATTAGATGCAAGTACACACGATGACAGTCTAGTTTCTTGCATTATATATATGGAATTAGTAAGCGATATCAGTTCGAATTTTGACCAACCTTTCATGATTTAGACTTAAGACAGTTATCGCAAGGATTAGAGCCATTTTTGCAAGTTTTCTGATCAAAAGATTCTCCAAAGTGTTCGAGTAAGGTCTGCCTCCGACATTCAGCCTAAAGAATTCACAGGACATTAAAAATGAAGCATGAATTTAGAAGTTCAATTGTTTTCTTACCAAGAATAGTATTATGCTAACCTTGAGCTCACAGTACTGTTGCATTTTCCGACCTTGAGCCATTGCTGTCTTAAAGCTTTCACTTTTACATCCTTGCCCGTTTCGCAACATACAAACAATCCTACTGAAATCCTTCTTCTGGTATAGAACAACGCATTTCGATGGAAGACCATCTCTTCCAGCCCTTCCGGATTCTTGATAGTAACTTTCTATTGATTTTGACAGTGTGCTGTGGACAACAAAACGCTGAACAGATAATATGATATGAAACATTAGAAAGAAAAGCATTGTAGTTTTGGTAAAGAAATGAACTGTACAACAGTGGACAGTACATAATGTGAATGATGAAATGAGACCATGGCATAAAAACATCATCGATCTGAAGTGTCGTTAAGGAATATATTGTTGTTAGCATGTAATTTCGGGAACTGTTGAAAGGTATATGTGCATAATATAAACTATGCATTGGTAAAAGCATAAGGTAATTACGAGTAACTAAACCATATTATTGCTCACAAACACTTAACTAACCTTAAGTCAAACATCACCAGAAGTTTCAACGGAATACTCTCTCTCTCTCTCTAATTTGGGGGTATGAGTTGAAAATTTAAGGGTATATAAGGGGTAAAATAGTCTTTTACCTTAAGGAGTTAAACATAATTACTAAAAAATGGGGTGACAAAATCAAGGTTAGTTAAGCATTGTAGAAAATTCTTTAGGTCAGTTATGTGTTTGAGGGCTATACTTCCAGTTAGTTATTTGTAATTATCCATAAAAGCATTAAGATAGTGTCATGTACTGTTCAAGTGGAATCTTAACATACATCACTTCCAGCAACCGCTAAAGGTACCAACCACCATAGCATATTGGAGTTAGGCATGTACATTCATAGATAATCATAACAGGAAATACTTGCATGCATATGGACTATGGAGTAGAGAATATTACTTGGGCACGAAAGATAGGAAGTCGAAACTAAAGAATAAGGCTGTACTTACAACATCTGGTTTGTCGATGCCCATCCCAAAAGCAATAGTAGCACACACAACATGGACCTCTCCTGTATGCCATTTCTTTTGAACTGCAACTCTTTGACGAGCCGCCAAACCAGCATGGTAGAATACCGTCTTAATTTTACATTTCTCATTCAAAAACTTTGAAACTTCAACGCATTCATTTTTCGATAGGCAATACACAATTCCACTTAGATTCTTGAAATCACTTTGTAGTAGCTGTCCGAGCTGCTTCAGTGGCTCCTTAGTTTTACCAATCACTTCATACTTTAAGTTGGGTCTATCAAAGCTTGTTTCAAGGACAAGAGCACGGGGTATTTTTAGAGCTTTCAAGATGTCCTGCAGATAAATTTACAGAGATAAGCGAACACTATAAATTCAAAGAAGACGTACACAGGGAAAACTTTCTTGCAATTCTATAACCTCACGAACTGGCTGGGTTGCGGTGGCAGTCAATGCCATTATCGGGACATCTGGAAAATTCAGCTTAAGACATCCTAATCGTCTGTAGTCTGGACGAAAATCATGTCCCCATTGGCTGGATACATAGTTTAGCAATTATAAGTTAATTGAAGGTGAAATTATTGTCCAAAAACAGTAGATTGTAAAAGAACTGTATAGTATGAAAATAATTGACGATATGAAGTGAACTACGAAAATAAAACTAAAGAATGCCATAGCTGGATTACATGTAATTCAGAAAAGTGGAATTAGCTTCAACGCATTATCCTCGAATTCGATAGTTACATGAACTATTGATGAACAGTATGTAAGTGGTTCTGTTTTCGCAAGCATATAACTAGAACTTTGCTACATGCAGGTCAATAATAAATTCTACTTAGAATATCTAGAATAATTTAAACAATCATTTTCAAAATTCATATAACTGAAAAATCATGAGTAAAAAATGGCTAGAAATGCTTATATCTATTCTCTATCCAAAAGAAATATTAGCTCCTACAGCCCATAAGTACCCGTCATAATGTTGCATATTATACAGTCAGCGAGACAAGTAGAACTGTAGAGGGTATAGGGAAAGATCGGCCCAATTAAAGTTGGAACCAGGAAGATATCTACTCAATAAAATTTGATCTACTGCTAGTCATAGTACCAATATAAATTCATCAACCACAATACATAGTAAAGATAATGACATACCTCACACAGTGAGCTTCATCTACAATAAAACTTGCCAATTGTCTCTGTAAATTATGATAAAGTATTAGCTACCATTGATTCTGAAATTTTTAGAGTTTATCCAGGTTGACAAGGTATTGAGAGAGAAACATGAAAGAAAAAAAACACCTTTTGATACAGGCATTTAAGAGTTTCAAGAAATGATTGGTTTCCAGCAATTCTTTCAGGAGTCACATACAAGAGTTTGCATGATGGTTTATCTTTCCTAGAAATGAGAAACACTGTGTTAGTTAAAATTAATTAATGGGAAGATAAGGTTGCCAAGAAGATTGTAAATATACAATCATATTAACACATTTCAGCTAAAAATACCTATAAGGAAAAGAGGAAATATTGGCAACAGCAAAAGTGAATCTCCAAAAAACATAAATGCACCATGCATAAAACTTGCCAGAAACAATTCTTTTAGCAAATCTATTACCAGGTTACAATATCATTAAACAAAAATGATATAAACACTTCCTTATAGATGAAGTCTGAAGGAAGAAATAAACCTTGCCTTAGCTCTTGCAAAACAGCTCCTACTTGGGAAGGAGTTTGCTGAGAATTCAGAAATGTTGCTGGAACTCCAAACTTAAGGTTGAGTGTAATTATCTGATCTTGAATAAGAGAAAGCAGGGGAGACACAACAATGGTAACACCGGGTTGCAGAGTTGCTGGAAGCTGCAAAAAGCACATAACAATACACATCAGGACTAAAATAAAAAGTCAACGCCACCTGAATTCAGAGGGTTCATAAGGCCAATGATAATTGAGATCATACACAACTAACAAAGCTTTTTTTTCTTCCATGGATCCTATTTTACCATTTCCTCACTGATATATCATCGACCATCAGGTATCATAGATAAGCATCACATAGCAGTCTCTGTAACGCAAATAACAGAAACAGGTGTAACTAGCCTATGTCCACTCCATTTTAGTTATCTGATTATTTGCTCTTCTTCAGCATTAAAGCAAAGTATATATATGATATGCCTGACTTAGGCCTCTTCAAACCTGTCCAGTTTAACGGGGAGTGATTCTGCAAATGTATAGGGCTAGAAGTATAGTTTAGACAAGGTTGGAATTGTACTTAAAGTAAGATTCTGGAGTTCACGCAACTTCACCTAGTTTCATAATAGAAGAAGGGTGGGCACGTGCACAAGACTTCCACCATTTTGGAGCATGGAGAGGAAAATTTATGCATGCAAACTTGCCTATAATTTAACAGATAGGCTGTTTCCTAGACTTAAACTTGTGACCTCTACGTCATAAGACAACAACTTTTACCAAAGCACAAGTACTCAACCAATGGGCCTCACAATGTAAACTTGGAATGTAAGCGAATCCTAATCCTCAAGGAGATAGTTTTATGGATAAGAAGTAGGCAATCCATTCCCAAAAATAGACATAAAAATAAATAAATAAACAAATGGGAAATAACACAACTAAGAACCCTTAAAGGATAAGGCAATCTTTTTTGATAATTCAAATCTCACACAACCTGTGGATATCTGTCCTCAAAATGTGAAAAAACGTGTGTCAGTGTCAGTAGGATAACATTAGCATAAGAAGTCAAAACTACCAAAGCATATAATGATTAAAAAGATAGATCCCAAATGAAATTCAAATTATAAATTATTTAAATTTATTATGTATTAAAAAACTATGGTGATTCTCTAAATCTATCAATGCAAATAATGATTACAAAATAGCTATCATATGAAATTCAATTTATAAAGGATTAAAATTAATTATTTATTGAAAAACTATGTGAAATTAGCAAGTCTGCAATCTGTAAGGACTGCCTGGCACTCGCTGTGATCGTAAGCTTAAAAGAGTAAATAGTCAAATTCAAATGTTATTCGCCATGGCTTTGTTATACAAGAGTTTTCCTTTCGTTTTGACTAGTAACATCTGAAACTAAAATCTATACAAACCCAGTTCCATCTAATTCTTAATATGAAAGAAAGGAGACATGACCTGGTAACATAAACTTTTTCCACCTCCAGTAGGCATTAGGATAAAGCAATCTCGTTTTGCCACCAACGCTTTACAAGCCTCATGCTGCAGTGGTCTAAATGCCCTGTTACCAAATATTACAACATTTGCCAATTCAGTCTCATCCAAAGCCTGTAATTCTTCGTAACTGAGAGTTCCACATTGATGATTTGATGTTCTGGAGCGCTGTCTCTTATTTGATTTTGATAAAACTGAACCTTGGGTTATGCTGCTATTACAATCCTGCAGAAATGAGTCACTCGTTTAGTACCTGAAATTATTTAAGGTTTGAACAGTAACAGGAAAAAAATGTTTAATGCAAGATGCTCTAACTTAGAAACGTTTATATAATTTCATCTTGAAGCTAAAATGATAAATCAAAGGACTAAATAAGGGAACAATGAGACTTCTTACTGATGACTTTGGAAAATAGTTATATAAACTTTGAGTTGAGGTACGGCTGGTATTAGAGCTAGTATCTCTTCTCTTTGGAGTTGTAAAGTCTAAATCTTCACTGTCACTAGAAGAATCTATTTCCACAAAATGTGGGTTCTTTTGAGACTCAGGTGAATCCTCTATAATATTGACAGAGTTTCTTGCACTGTCATTATTGTTGAGAACATCTTTGCCAAACATATTATTCAGAGCCCCACAAGTTTCTGATTCCATGACTTGTATATCATCCCATTCCTCACTATCTTGCATGGATTCAGCAAGTGCGGCAAGAAAATCATCACCACAGAGCTCCACAGTAATAAAATCCCGGCCATCATCACCTTCACAAAAAAGCTTTTGTCATCATTAGATTTTGGAATCAATCATCCAACCTGACAGGTCACACCCACTAATTTTGTTCCCTATATTGATTCATGAAGCTCAAAGACTACAATTGAGAAATACAATAATAAAGCTCAAGTGACTCCAAAAAAAAAAAAATGCCAGTTGTTGTGAAGGTAATGCATTCTGATGAACCTTGTATACATGCATGCTCCATACTAAGTTCACCACCTTACCAATAAAACGAACCTTTGTATAAAAAAACTACCTGCTTGTTCCATCACAACAACCAAGAAAAGAATGTATAGGTAATTATCACTGTTTTATCCCAAATCCCATGCATGAAAGAGAACCGAATCAGTGGACAAGAGTATTGGCTGGAAACTCCCTGAATATTGAAATACTTAGGAACCAATCATCCACTAGAAGAGACCAAGCACATCCATGCAAAGACCTATACACCCATTTCAGAAAACTAAGGGGATGACTGGACAACCACAATTCCAATAAACAAATTCTATGCCATCTCTAGCTTAAGATTCCACTAAATCAGTAATATGAACAATCATACTACAACAACAATCAAGCCTTTACCCAAACAAGGTTGGGGTCGGCCACATAAATCCTTTAGTTAAACTCTTAGGGATCTTTGCTTATATATTCACTTCCTCCACTCTATCCTATCTAATGCTATCTTTTTTGTCAAGCCACGTGCTATAATAAGAAAAACCGTATAAACTGAAGAAAAAAAAATAGCATAACAAAACTTGTATATATTGAGGTACGCCAATTTCCTCCTTTACTTGACACATTACAATCCCAAATTCACATTGCCCTCAAAACAACCGAAAATACAAACCACTCAAACAAATTGATTCCAGCCCTTTGTAACTACCGCACAAATCAGTGAAACCACCACAGAAAACTAAACAATCCCAACCAACCTCAGCAATTTGACCAATCATTCTCGGGTGAAATGAACAATCACTTCAAGGCTCTCATTTTACTAACTTAATACAGCATTCAGAAACCAATCCTACCAATACTATCATCAAAATGAAATACAAAGTTACAAACAAATTGATTCCAGCCCTTTAAGCAACAGCTCAAGCCACAGTAAAAATCCAAACAATCCAAAGCAAACCTCAGCTGTTCAACCAATAATTCTCAATTACAGTGAACAATCTCTTCAAAACTCTAAACATTTCCAGTTTAACATACCATTCAAAATCCAAACCTACCGATAACATCATCAAACTAAAGCAACAAACCAAGTGATTCCAGCCCTTTACACACACAACCCAACACCCGCCATTAAAACACAAACCAACTCATCCTGTCACCATTCAAACAATCAATCTCGGAATGAAAAAGTCACATCAAAGCTTCCATTTTTCGATCACCCAAAATTTAATCCTACCAAAACTAGCTTCAAACACTAAATAAAATACGCAGAAACGTATACAATGTTTCAAGGGATATAGGTTTGGGAGTGAGAATGGTGAAATTGAGCACGTACCGTATAGATTGATGAGACGGTCCAAGCATTTCTGGGCTGACTCTTCGTCGAATCCGAACTCGAGAGCCAAGCTTATCAATCGTGCCTTCTCCAATTCGAGATCCATTATCGTTCGCTGTGGATTCGATTCAACTGTCTCCCGCGCTTTATGGTTTTGAAACCTAATACTGGTAAATGGTAATCTTCAATTTATATAGTGGAAAATTATAAAATTATTATTTGATACAATAAAATTATTTTATTTTTAGAAACAAGCTTTTTCGTTTGTTTACTTTGGATTAAAAGTGAAAAATGTGATTCAACATCTAAAAGTACGTCATTTTATCCTATTACTTTGAATAGGTTGTCAATATGACTTATGTCGCATACCAAAAAACATTAAGTCTCAAAACAACTTGATATCTTCGAGACTCGAGTGACCCGAGTTCAAATTTTGATTTGGATCAAAGTGAAGTGTAGTCATGTGGGTGTCGTAGGCACGACCATAAGAAAAGAAGGTTTTGTGCAGAGACTCTCGAGGTCTGGAAACAGTTGATTGAGCGAAATCAAATGTTACGACATGTGGTGAATGAATGCGGTGACAAAAGAGGTGCTACATAACTGTGGGAAACGTTTGCGCAAATGAGCGCGTTTGGAGACATGTTTAGTCTTGTTAAACTATTCTCTCCAAAACGAAAAAAAATATATATATATCCTCTCACTGGGGTCCAAATTTTAACCTGATTTTGAGGTTGACTGCTATAGATTTAATTTCATTTAACGAAATTGATAAAAAAATTCAAATAAGCTGCAAGTAGACGCGTTAGACCGTAAAGTGAACCAATTTTTTTATCAAGTCTCAAGGTTCAATAATTTTTATAAATGATGCTGAGGGCACTAACTTTTGTGATTGAATGTTTTAACTTCTACACCCATAAAATTCAAAACCCCCACAAAAGGCCAACGACTGATCACCTGTCGAAGGCTCCACATGTTACTGTACTTCACTGTTAATAATCATGTGTGTTTGTTTATACTTTATATCAAACAGGAACACAATATTGTTTACATAATATGTGATTTCAAACACACTACTCTATTGCCTGCACCGAACAATTTTATACTAGTTTTAGCTTCTTGAATGTACAAAACGAGCTCAAACACGTCAAATCATCAGCTCTATCGCCTGCACCGAACAATGTTACGTAACTTTAGTTTCTTACAAGAGAGCACTTGAAAATGGCTGTCTCTATGTCTGAGATCCCAACTGTTGACCTCTCTCCTTTCTTCACACTTGAAAATGGCGACAAAGAAGATGAGAAGAAGAAGGCCATGGAAGTCATCAGCCAAGCTTGCTCCGAGTATGGTTTCTTCCAAGTTGTGAACCACGGCGTGCCCCTAGAGCTGCTGAGCCGTGCCCTTGACCTCTCCAAGACTTTTTTTTGCATCTCCACTCGAGGAGTCCAGTCCTCGGACCGGAGCGCCTCTTCCCGCCGGTTACAACAGGGACCCGGAAAACTCGCCGGAGAAGAAAGAGTACGTGCTGGTGTTTCCACCAATGTCCAGCTTCAATGTCTACCCCAAGTATGTATCCTCAGAAACCTCATACTTTAGAAAATCATATCCTAAATTTTCTCGTACAAATATATTCTGTTTCTGTAACTGTGAGCAAAAATCAAATTGAATTATGGGAACTTTCGTCTTCCAGTATGACGCCGGAGGCTTAGAAGTTTTCAAGAACGGGAAATGGATCCCTGTAGTTCCCTCGAAAGATGCATTAGTTGTCAATGTTGGGGACGCTATTCGGGTACATGTTATTTGCAATATGCATCAACCAGATCGGGCTAATGAATCTTGTTCTTATCGTTTGGTAATCGATTTTTATGTTCGGATAAGGTTATGAGCAACAACAAATTCAAGAGCGCAACGCATAGGGTGGTGAGGCCGAAAGGGAGGAGTAGGTGTTCGTATGCGTTCTTCCGGAACTCGCAGGGAGACAAATGGGTGGAAGCGTTGACACAATTCACAGTCGAGATTGGGGAATCACCTAAATACAGAGGTTTCTTGCTGAAGGAGTATCAGGATTTGAGAATGAGAAACAAGACTCATCCACCATCTAAGCCTGAAGATGTGATCCATATTACACATTATGCAATCAACAACTGAAATGAAATGTCCTTTCTTCTATTATGATGCAATAAAAGTCGTGGCGATTCGAAAATAAAACATTTTCTTCATCCAAAATATGTTTCAGCTGATGAGTAATGTAATTCAGAAATATTATTTATAGATGGTTGCAACAAACATGGCAGGTCCCTTTATTGATGGATTTTCCCAGAAAAATCACACAAAAAATGCACAAGACAAGACAAAAAAAGAAAAAGAAAAAAGAGATCACAAACATACGCAGTACACACCAGAAAACAAATCACCAAGCCTTCTTCGAATACAGTTTTCCAATTTTTTTCTTTTTAAATCATGAGTAGAGACTACTCACAATCCTTTTTTTCAGCCAGCGAAACCCTTTCTTCAAACAAGACTTGACCTTGCCTTCAATGGTGTACACATTGTATTTCACAACCCTCTTTTTCCTCTTGACGTCTGAACTCATCTTCCACCATGCCTTCTTCTTTGCAAGGGACACGTTGCCATGTCGTCTTCTCGGCGACCCCCGGTTTCCTTTGTAGAGGTTGGGTTGGTGGCGGCAACCACCATCACCGCCCTGAGAAAACCAGTGGTCGTAGGGATAGCTATCCCTACCGTCTACTTCCATCTCTCCCTTTCCTTTCCTCCTTCCGCGGCGGCACGGAGTAAATAGAGAGAAAAGAGGGATAGAGAGTCAGAGGGAGGAGATAGGGAAGTGGTATTACATATATATATATATATTATGAGGGAGAGATGGAGAAGGTGCCAGTTAGGCTCATTCTCAACATCCACAACTTTTTGGACACTATTTATGGAAAGTAGGGAAGAGAGGAACCTAAATATAAGGAGGTGTTGTACTTTTACGTGCTCTCTACGTTTCTAAGAATAGAACTCATATAATAGAAAAGACAATTCAGAATCCGACAATTTCTATCATTTGGGTTCCAACAATGTCCGAGAATATTAGTCTATCACAGCTATAATGGTCTGTATAATGAAAATTCAAGACACGGACTAAAAGTGGGCAAGGCAACTAGATCGATGCATTACAGGTCAGTGAAGCAGAAGCTATGTTTTGCGAGCAAATATTTACAGAAATAGTTTCGATTAACAGTATGTTTTCTTAAACTACGTGGGAAATATTCACAGAGGAGTTATAGGGAACAAATATTAGAAGCACAACCTTAACTTTACTCGGTTATCACTCATCAGTGTCGTCAATCCTATCTTCCAAGTCCTTTTTACTTGCATTTGTCTTCCTTGACTTACCCATGTGCGAAACCTAGACATTAGTTCCAAATGGTAATAAGAGTTACTAACCGAGTATAATATATAATCATATATATGATCGACGTTGGCCAAGAGAAAGTCTGAGCCCGACATTCATACTGTATGCGCACAAGAGAGAGAGAGAGAGAGAGAGAGAGAGAGAGAGAGAGAGAGAGAGGTTTTAGGCGTCACTCACCATGTGGGATTTCCACTCGAGCTTGTCATTGCCCTCCGAGACATTAGCAGACTGAGAATGGTTGCGAACATGGCGGAATATGTGAATAAGTACAGCAGCATCGAGCGGCATATTCTAGCTGCATGGTAGGAACAAAATATATGTGATTTGTAATTTCAAATCTTCATCTACACTCATAATCAAACAATTAGAGCACTACATTAACCGAACCAAACACAAAATTTGCCAAATCGGTTCCCAAAACTATAACAAGTATCGCAGATTGCAAGATTCAGACAAAATACCATTTACAGAAGCTCTTGATGGAATATGAAAAAACCTCTAGCTAAAGATAGCTCAGGTAGCGTTTGAATTAAACAAATTAGAATGGGAATCAGATCATATTCCAGTCATTTTCATGACCAAAAAAAATCTAAATCCAAACATGAACAACGAAAATCTCATTCCCATTCCTAAACAAAAATTCTAATCAAAACTCCACCAAAGTTCGCATACAAACTAATTGAAAGTGTGGATGTAGTGCAACACATCAGAGAAAGAAAAAAAAAAAAACTAACTTCGCATATACAGAAGTCAGTTTACCTGATTCGGACTCAAAGGTCGTAGCTCCCAGTTGCTATTTCTCCTTGTCTTGTTCAAACCAGCTCCAAGTATTTTCTGATTTAGTAATGATCAGAAAGAGGTTGTGTTGCATACAGTAGTTTTTTTTAATGAAATAGTGGTGCGTGAGAGAGGGAGAGAGTAGTGGTGTATACCTTCGCAAGCCCAGACAGCCCACCCCGAGGTTCTTTGAAGACATTCTGAATATCAAGTAACATTTCATAATGCTTGAAACACTCTAACTCCGGATATGAATGAGACAGCTGTGTTACATCACACTGAAAATTGTAACCTACAGAGAGCCAAAGATTATACTTCATTCTGAAGATGGGTTCTCCAACACAAGCATGACACAATTACAAAATGTGTGACCCCAAACACGCTAATTTTGTGTCGTGTTATGACACTATTTGCTAGCTCTACATATTATGCAGGAAAAGACAATTCCTGCCTAATAGTGCACTTGAAATTTCTCATACCAAGTTTTAGAATTCTAGGAGACTGTAAAATGCGGAGTAGGCAGCTGTCTAAAATATCAGGCACATCTTCAAATAACTTTATCAGGTCAAAGATGAAAACCATCCCATCACAGGCAATTTGCATGACAGAAACCTGAAACATAAGGACTTATTTTCATCATAAAAATAACATCGGTAAGAGAGATAAAGCATCACCGAAGACATTCTCAGTATGGCAGACACTATAACTGTGCATCAAATAATGATCAATAACACCAAATAAAACTTGCTAAAGATTACCTTGTTTGGTTTGCAGCCTTTTACATAATTGGGCTTCCACTCACAGTCCAAGCCCACTACTTTACAGTTCTCAATAAGACATGTTGCATTACACAAACCATCAACTTCGTCAACCCAAACGATATCTTCTACCACCAATTCGTTGAGATGCAAATAGTTACTTTGCAACAAACTTGTGTCCGGCTCTACATACCATAAAATAATAATAAAATAAGTTTATGAGTCAAATTGCCAAGTAACACACAACAATTACTGTTAATACTCACAGGTCATGACTAGTAAGCAAAACTGAAATCAATTACAATAAGCACCATCATGGAGCACCGATATTCTCAAAATAGGATGTTCATATAATGTGCATTAAGTACAAACAAGTTAAAGTTACACGTCACTTCCTTGGGCTTCACTCCTAGTTCTAGTATCCCCTTTGAACTTCCAATTTGAACAATTCAAATACATCCACAGTGGCAGATTGTTCCATTTAGCTAGTTGCCCTTAGAAACACAAGATGGTCACACGACTAGTCCATGTACATGTGTCCTAATTGTGCTTAGCATTTTCTCCTACACCTTTTAATCTTTACTCACCATAATTACTCTAATTATATACAACAGTAATACATAATAAATAACTAAGAAACATAAGGCCATTAGATCTCACATTAAAAAGAAAATGGTAACAATAGTCAATAACTAGAGACCTTTACAAGACAATGAATTCAAGAGTCCTTCATTGCTAGACGAAAGGTAAATTCATACTCATATACCTTTACAAGACAGACAAGTCAACAATAGTCAATAACTAGAGACCTTTACAAGACATTGAATTCAAGAGTACTTCATTGCTAGACGAAAGGTAAATTCATACTCAGTATACTTTTACAAGACAGACAAGTCAACTACGTTTTCAAGTTTCAGAGAGCCAAATACCTTGTGCAAAAAACAAATATGCAATTTAACTACAAGTGCAGGTTTGTTGTAACAGAATCCAGCGTTTGATAAGTAATGGAAGCAAGATCAATACCAGGCCAAAAGTTACAAAACTTTTCTCTTTTATTACAATATTTGCACAGATATCTTTATTTTGGTGCAGGTAAAATGAACAGCTATTAGCTCTTTGCTGAATTTAGACATTATTACCAAGGAAAAGAGTATTTAGTAATACCTTTGAAAGTCAAAAAGCCTTTGAGGGAGTATCGATCACATAGCTCATCCACCTTCTCCGTGTACCCAGCTTCCATTGCTAAATAAACCTTAAATAATGAAAGATGTATATATTACCTATATTTTAGCACAGCATTTCATGAACGAAGCCCAATACAAATAGGAAAAAAAATAGCCAAACACTAATGGGGAAATGGGGCTAAAATGTTTTCTTTTCCTTTCAGAATTTTATGCTATAAAAATGACAGAGAGGATCACCAACAAATGTTAATCGAATATATCCTGAAATGTTTGTTCACAGCAGATCAAAATTTAGTATGATTCTGGTTTCTCAAGGATGTGGCAACCATTTGATGAGACGTGACAAAGAGTTTACTGCTTGATGCTAATTCATAACCTACAGTTAAAGTGAGTGGCTCATATGACAAGCATGATAGTTTCTACCAAAAGTGTTGAAAAACAAAAGAGAAGAGATAATGGAAAAATAATAACATAACTGTACACATATCAAGAACATCTTACCAAATATTCAAGAAGTTGTCTATCACTCTTTGTTTTAGTCTCTGCGAGATCCCACAGTCCTTTTTCTGCTAGTGTCTTTAGAGCACTGAAATTTGACAAGAGTTTTACATGAGTCAAGAATTATATCAAATATCATATTAGAAAAGGTTGCTGTCTTGCTGAGATTACTAGTCAATATAAATACCTTTCTTTACACTTGTGATACACTTCTGGAAATTCTTGTCGAAGATTGTTTTTCTTTATTGTCTCATAAGCATTTTTCAGCATGTTCTTCTCAACATACTCCTGGACAATTAAGCATACCATTGGCTTCCCCATAAATGTTGCCCATTTCTCTGCAGCTCTGAACTGTTTCTTCTGCAACATTTTTAGGAGGAAAGCTTTCCCAGACTGGCGGATAGAGAAGTGCTCTAACAAACTGACTGCTGTCATATATGACTGAGATTCTATCAAACCAAGTATGTAATGCTCAATAAATTTTTCTCCAGATTCAAAACTAAAATCATTTTTTGCCTTTAATAGGCAAATGACTTCTTCCATGTCTGTTAATTTGATATCAAAAACTTCAAGTATCTTGACAGCTATTCTCTCATCATGGTCAACCCGACCCCCAACAATATCATAAAATAACTGGGCAGCTAGAACTTTTGAACTCAAGGAATCTGATTGGTCAGTAGCAGTTTTTAGGAAACGACGAAGAGCAGATACGATCAAGTGACTGAACCCTTCACAGTATAGTCCAAATATAGGCAAGACATACAGGCACTGAATAACAAAGGTAGATGGTCCAGGTTGAGGACCATTACATAGCACTAGATGTACTTGTTGTTGAAGAGCTCGGAACTTTTTAGTAGCTTTACATGTCCCTGTAAATGCACACCATGAGATACTAATTTCATAAAGAGGGCACTCAAAATATGTGAATGAAGTAGGATAGTAGATCCGGTAAGTAATAAAGACTTATTTCAAATCAGTCATGCAATTTCTGGTGAGTCAAGTAAATAGTGAATAGCAGGGTCAGACTAGCTCCAACCAGTCAACCTTCTAGGGGAAGTTTAGTATCAATCATAATATTAGAGTACACTGCCCTTCACAAAAAAATTGATATTTACAAAATAGAAGGGACAAAGTTCATCAAAACGTGGCACATACAAGCACCTCAGTTTTGTACAAACTGCAAATAAATAAACGAGACTTCTAATTAAGACAGCTAAGTCAACCAAAAGATGTCAAGCCACAAATAGAACAGTAGCTGGTATCTAAGTTATATGCTTTAAAACAACCCAATCAAGGAAGCATCTGGCAGAGAATAAATATTCCAATGAGAACTGCCACATATGCCAACATAATCACACTCACAAACAATGAAAGAAATGATGAAGGGAAGAAACATCTTACCACTTGCATAACATTCTTTTAGGAGGTATAGGAATACTACTGGAGAAACATAGGTTAGATCAGAAAAGGAATGTATGCAGATAGCCCATGCTTTCTCTGCTTTGCCCTTACTTACATGCAGCTCTGAAACTCTTTCCTCCAAGCCCATGCTGGAAAGAAAAAGAAATTGCCCTAGAGAACAAAATGAAAATTTGTATTAATAAACAAGTAGATGACAGGACTTCATAAGAAATGTCATATTCAGTCTCACTTTTCTTTTCACCCAAAACCAATGTGACTGACCCAAATAACCCTTTTCCTGATCATAGTTGTAAATTGAGTATACAAATCACTTTATCTGGTTTGTAGTACTACAATGTCCCTCTTAATTTCTGTAAATTCTAGGACAAAGAATTTAAATGCACCTGCAAGTTATTGAACTTTTGAAGCATGATTTAAACCAGAAAAAACAAAGACCATTGATAATGATATCAATAATAACACAACACACCTAACTGTCCTAACTGTGGTGGCAGGTGAGTGTTTCCATCATTTCAAAATACATCTGAGATGTCTTTTCCTATGATCTCAATTTTCTTGACAACAAAACAGAAGGGCAACTTTGCATAAACATAGCACCTCATTAGTGGATATAATGGTCCATTAGCAATACATTTCAGCTTACTTTAAGCATTCATAAATAGAGTTTTACAATAATGACCCTTATGTAACAGAGAGAAGATAAGAAAATACAGAAATGAAAATTTCAAATATTAAAAAAATCTACATCATGCAGCAGTGGCGGATCCAGAATTTAATATCAGTGGGGGCACTATAATATAGATATCTCTTTTATAAAAAAAAATCTACAA
>JAYMTA010000835.1:0-23768 GCA_036897625.1 Pelargonium cotyledonis
TAAAAATAATTAAATAATAAATAATATCCTAGTCAGCTATGATACTGGATAAATTTTGCCACGTGGACTATTTTGTTCCAGCGAGGCAGTCCAGCGAGGCGTTTGACCGAAAAATTGACGGGAGTTGACAGTAGGTACTAGATTGGGTAGAAAATAAAAATGTAAGTACTAAATTAGGTACAATAAAAAAGTAGTTACTAAATTGAGTACACTTGCAAAGATTAGGTACTAAAAAAAACTTTTGTCCTATAAAAAAAACACTTATCAATTAAATATAAGTTGGGTTTGTTAATATATTTTATATATATTATCCTCCATCCTCAACCAATGTTTACTTTTTAGCCCAAAACCGATCCAAACCATTCTCTTGTTTGTCAACAAAATATAAAAGAGTTATATTTTTTCAGATCTCCTGTGCAGTCTTTTTTTCCTATGTTACCCCATGCCCTTAAAAGTTGGTTATTTTGACTTTTGAACTGCAATTTTTTTTGTTTTACACCCAATTTATCTACTATTGCAAGTAACCAAATGTCACGTCACCGATTTTACCACATCACTATGCCACACCATATTTTTAGCCACGTCATCACGTCACCACGTCACGTCACATTTTTGCCACATCATCATCATCTTCATCTTCTTGCCGGCGCCGGATTCTTCAAAACTATGAATTTTCTGGCATTGGCAAGAAGATGAAGAAGAATCGAATCGAATCAAATCGAAGAAGAAGAATCGAATTGAAGAAGAAGAATATAATCGAATCAAATCGAAGATGAAGAAGAAGAAGAATCGAAGAAGAAGAAAAAGAAGAAGAAGAAGAACCGAATCAATGAAGAAGAAAATAAGAAGAATAAGAAGAAGAAGAAGAAGAAGAAGAAGCGTTACATTTGCTATGTACGCATGGTGACGTGACATTTTTCATAATATGGAGCAATGACATGACAAATTTGGTGACATAACATGCAGTTACCAGGTACAACAAGTCATTTGGGATAAATTAATAAAATAGTACAGTGTAAAGTTCGAAACGACTAAAATGCGAGAGCATGGTGTAACCTAAAAAAAAATGCAGTACAGGAGATCTGAAAATAAATAACCCAATATAAAACTCTAACCACCCATACCATGTCAACAACAGTTAAACGTCAATTTTGCCTTAAAATTATTGACATGGTTGCCACATCAACATCTAATGTATGAAAGTTTCAAATATTTTCAAATCCAATTCTTTTAATAGCTATAAATAACAATAACAATTTTGACCAATCATTGGTTGGTCAGTGGTGCCAGGGGCTGGACTTTGGTAAAGCGGACCACGGTTCGATCCCCCATAGTCGCGATTGGGAGGAGCGCAACACCTTAACCCCGGGACCAGCTCCGAATGAGATTAGTCTGAGTGTGGTAAAACGGCTTAAAGGTGCCAACCGCCAATGATACGGGCCCTCTCAGGAAATCCATGGTTTAACAAAAAAAAAAAAACTATAACAATTTTGGAATGAGTAACCTAATAGTCAAATGACCATTTAACCATATTTCTACAAATGTCATATCACTAATTTGGGCAGAGACTTATAGAAGTATTTACACACTAATAAAAATAAAATCAAAATCAATGACAAAATGAACTATTGTTGAAGCCCATGCCTCATCTAAAGGTTTACATGAAACTGGAAAAAAGATTTTGTTTTTTTACCTTCCTTGAACTGATTATTTTCAATGAAAACTTTTTTGAAGAAAATTTAAATGAAACTTTGTGCAAAGAAGTGAATTTAAAACCTATAATAACTGAGTTCTAAAAGGAACAAAAACTAGAATATGTTCACTTTGTCCTAACCTTCTTCCTTCCTTTTGTCGGGGTTGCTGGTTGTTTGCTACCCATTCCGCGTCCAACCTTCCTTGCCCGACCATTGCTCTTTTTCGCCACTACTGACTCCACCAACTCAGCATCGCTTGCTCCTTTACCCCCGCCACAGCTTGTACTCATGCTTACATCATTCCCGCTTTTGACAACCTTTCCCGACACTCTGCAGTTTCCTTTTCCTGGGCGTCGTATGCTTCTTGGTTTCACGGGAGGATCGTGCATTGTCGATCTACTGGTGAGCTTGGTATTGCTGCCCGACCCCTTATAATGTTGCCGCAACATTTTCATTACATGATCTCTCAGGAGTAGTGCAGACTTGTGCTCGCAAGTGCTCTGTGAGTAAAAGACCAAAGCATTGTTAGCAAGCAGAAGCAGATCTCGAAATACTTCCTTCGCTGATGATATGAATTGGGTAGCGATTCTCAATCTCAGCGTGTCAAGGTCCATGTGTTGCCAGATCATTTTCTTGTATCTTCCTCTCTTCTGTTAGATAATAGAACAGAACATATGATGAGCTGGTTCTTCAATGTCTAAGACATACTACAGAAAACTATATTTACAATTTCATTAGAAAGGTGGACCAAGTTTTAGCTACTACCGGGTAAAGTGAAATAGGTTTTTTGATATAGAGTCAAAGCATACATATATAATTGATACCTGACTGTCAAGCCGTCGACGGAAAATGGAGCCATAATTACTCTCTACAACAGAATGATACATTCCCATCAGGTTATCAAGTCCACTCCTTGGATCTCTGTTGGAATCCTCAACAGCAGAAGATCCGACAATGGGACTTGAGTTGCTGGTTGAGTTTTCTTTACACTGGGAGGCAGTGAGACTATCTTGTGAAACCAAACTTCCACTCTCTGCAACACTACCTTCCTTAACATCCTTGCCACAATCCTTCCTCTTCCTCTTTCCTCTCCTCTTCCTTAAGCTCGCTCCTCCTTGTCCTCCACAAAGAGTCAGCTTCTCGATGCTTGATCCCTTCTCTTGTCTACAGGACTCTGAATACTCTGGCTTAGTCTCCATCACTCCAGCTGGCACTGAAGCTTGAACCTGACATTCAGTTGGCCAGTTTGTTTGAGTTTCCTGTGTGAAACTACCAGCAGATAGCCCATCCTTGGATGCCTCTTTACTAGATGAATCAAGTCTCTCCAACTTCTGAAAAGGTACAGGTGATGCTGTCTGGCTGGAGCCATAACCAATATGACACTCGTCTCCTCTCTCAGCTTTCAGAGTCTCGAGCCTAGACTCGAGCGACCTGAAAATGAGAAATTGAGTAAACCATAACACAGTAACACATGGATGAAAATGCTTCAAGAAACTCATTGACCATCTTGTCACCACAGACACATGTATCTAATCTAATCTAACTAGTCTAAGACATGGTATATATAGAACACCGTAATTGCTAATTTGACAAAATAATTAAAGGTTTCAAGGATGTACAATTGTGCAAATATTAAGACTTACCAAAAAAAAAAAGTTTGAGCAAAGACTTACCAAATTAATTGTTCATACCAGAGTTTCATAAAGGAAGAATGCACAAGGAAGAACACTGAGCCTAGGAATAGCTAATTTCAAAAAAATAAAATAAAATAAACCTTGGAATAGCTATATCATGTATTCATTTACTAAGAGCTGGCAGTAGCTTGGTATTGAAGTAATCCAAGTTTGTGAATACACACACATCAAAGTGAAATGAGGATAGATGGATATTTACTAACCCAATTGATTCTTCAGACTGCACTAAGGCTTGCCTCAACTCCTTCATCCGTAACCTTCGTAGCTCTTCAAACCATCCTCTAAGAAGGAAAATATAAAAGGGTACATAAATACAGACCTATTCATCAAAAATAGGGCTAGACAAAATTGAGTCCTAAGAATGTAGCACTAAATATCATGTAAATGTGGATTAAATTATACAAGAAAAAAGAGCAGTCTTAGAAAGTTGGGTTAAAGTGAAAGGATAAACAAACAAAATTACACAAACAACTCCAAAGACATAATTGCATGGCCACCCGCCCACTAAATAGGGCATATTATCATTATTGAAAGCCTACTTGTTTCTATCAATTTATATGGACTTGGTACCAATCATGGAAATTTTCATACAGACTTCCATACTATTTAAACCATTTAATCAACTCTTTCACATGTTCATTTCTCAGTGTTCTGATAAGAATAAGAAAAATGAAGGGTGAATTTTAGTATGTGAAATAATAGATAGGATCATTTTCAAAGCACATATCTGTAGAGGTGAACACTAGACATGCTTTAAATTTTCAAGATAAAGGAAATGTTAAACCAATTTTACCTAGAAAGAAGAAGACAAATTTAGAGTTCAAAATTACTAGTGGTGCATTCAGCACGCAATTCAAATAATCGAAGAATAAGCAAATTAAAAGTCATCCAATAAAAGGAAAGTATCCCATTCATTGATCATTCATGTGATAATTTAATTCAACCGAGCATCAGATCCATTTATTGGGATTTTATCTACCAAAATTGTTGTAGTACTGTTAAATATAAGCTAACAAGACAACTACAGTCTGCTACAAATTTCGACTCTGTAAGCTCTATATAGTTAACAGTGGTAATGTCCCCCACCTGTGACAGACAAGCATAACTTAATTATGACCGAGACAAGAGGCCATAAATATGTTAAGTTTTCAAACTATATCAAATTAATTACACACAACTAAAATACATTAATGAACTATTATTACTACTTACGTGCATCCAGAATAACGCTTTTGCAGGTCCTCATACTTGGCTTTACAAATCTGGAAATGGGACACAGTCTCTGTTAATTTAAATTTGAAATAATCATGTACTATCTAATCAAATAAAGAGTGCCTTTTAAAATAGTTCATCAGTCATAGAATTTAATCAGAAAAATGATAAGAATTAGAGCATAACACTTGAGCAGCTTAGCATCTGTAACCCATTCTTAAGAATATCAAAAGCAGAATGCAGTTGAACGAGGCAATAGAAACTAGCATGTCTGCTATGTAGTGCAGCTACCCCATCTATCAACTGATTAGCTCTGTGCCCTAATATGATAGACAAAAGAGCAGATATAGAGCAAAAGATAAACTAATCAAGCCATCTTAGACCACCAAATCTATCTTTTTTAGGGATAAACATTTCCATGAAGTAAAATGTAGATAACTTAAGAATAGCTTCCTAATTAATGAGCAGCAGTTTCTCACAAATATATAATTATACAATGGAAAGCTAGTTTACAATTGATATCAGAAAAAAAAAAAAGAAAGAAACTAAAAGAGTAAACTTGAGGGACAGATGGCAAATGCGAATAAACCAAAAAAGGGAAAAATTTGCAATTTCCATAGAATGATTTGGTCTAAGCTGTCCCCCCAAGGGAACATCTCTAAGGTTCAATTATCACACTTCTCTAGAAGAAATTGTGGGTTTGAAACTTGATGGGAGGGGTGTGGAAAGGGGAGCTACACCCTGTTGTGTAGCTTGGCCTATATATAAATCTGATCAAAGTTTCCATAGTTACTTTATATCGATTGCAACAGCATCTGTGATGTTGGGACCATTTAAGCACAATATTAACTATTTCAGGTTTCGTCAACTTGATGATTTGATATGAAAGACATTTTGAATATTATTGTCGGAGCGAGAGAAGGGTCACCAGATAGGATCCCTTCTCTAGCTGCCTCACCCAATTCAGCTTTCTAGCTAAGAGAACTAAAAGAACCAAATCCACATTGCTGTAATGAATAGCATGTATTTCATGAATTATGAAGACATAAATAATTAATTGAAATATTAAAAAATCCCTAGATATTTCAAAAATTTGTAATTCATCATTCCAACTAGTTTTGTTGTAGTCTAATTAGCAAAATATCTTACATTGTGGAAGGGAGGTTGCAGCAATGCAATGTGTGTTCCTTTTCCAAATAACTTTCTTAAAATACACGAATCAATCCTAAAATTTGTAATTCAAGAACATGGGAAATTGTAGAGCACAATACATACGTAAATGACGATCAATTTAAGCGAAATTAAGAGAATTATGCATGAAAACAAACAAAAAAGCAAAAAAGAAGAAGAGGGAAATGGATAAGGACATGAGGACCTCGGGAGTGAAAGTGGAGGGAAAGAGGGTTCTGGAGCGGAGCTCGGCGGCGACGACGTCCCAGTCTCGAGTTCCGTGGCGGAGGACGGCCCCACCAAGCAGCAATTCCTCCCACGTCCCCCAACTTCCAGCCACCACCATCTCCGTCGCCATTCACACAATCACACAACAACCAATAAATCCTAAAATTAAGATTAAAATTACAATCCAAAACCAAAACCAAAATTTGAAAAAGAAAAAGAAAGAAGGGTCCGTCCGTCCGTACGGGACACGAGACAGAGAATTGAAAATGAAAGGCGGTTTCAGGAGGAGCGAGAAAGGTGGTTTTGTTTTGGCGGTTTTTATTTGATTTGTTTTGGTTTTTTGAGGTCTGGAAATGGAAAATGGATTTGCGCGAGACAAGGACTTGACGGATTGTGTTGTACCATTTTATTTATTTATTTATTGGAGAGATATTTGTACTTTTTAAGCTGTTGGAATTTGCGGAAATACGATGATCCCAGAAGAATAAGAAGAACAAGATTCATATTTCTTTTGTTTTCCTTAAATTATCCTTTGATCAAATATTTTATGTACTCTTTATTGTCTTTTAAAACATGAGAATTGAGACATGTGGTTTTGAACTTTTTTGTTGTTGTTGTTGGGTGTATATGTAGGATCATAGTTTTAGACAATTATATGTGCTCCAGATAAACAAAGATGTGACTATCCATCACAAAAAATTTGCACTGCCATAAATGTCGATGATTGACCGTTGAAGTCAAATCGTGAGCCTATTAATGTTGTAAATTTAATGAAGTAGCAGCTCGTGCTATAAAGAAGCAGTTATAGATTGTGCGACTAATTAAATTTTTTAATTGCACCGGGTATTTTTTTCTCTTCAAAAAATGTGGGAGAGCATCGGGAAGCAACATAGTGACACAGCGCGCGGGCTTGTGCAAAAGTTGTGAGGCATGAGAGTGAGCTTTGCGTCTGAGCGTGTAAGGTTGAGCGGGTCTTGATTGACTCATTTAGACTCTCAATTTGTCAGCGAAAAGTGACTTCTTTTTATTTATCTTTCAAAATTGAGGCGCTTAAGAATGATACTTTTTAGTTTCGGCTTTGAAGCTATAACTCCTTCAAGCTAGGAGCCGGAACATCACACATTACCCAAAAATAAGTTATAGCTTGAAGGAGTTAGACTCTTAATTTAGTTTCAGCTCCTAGCTTTTGGTCGGGGCTAACTCCTTCAAGCTATAACTTGTTTTTGGGTAATGTGTGATGTTCATCATAAATCATTTATTAACTCTTTTTTTATACTCCCTCCGTCCCAAAATGAGTGTCCTGTTTGTCTAATTTTTTTGTTCCAAAATAAGTGACATGTTTCCATTTTTAGGTTATTATATTATTGTTTTTCTTATACTATCCTTATCACTTATGAACATGGGCAGATTTGCACATGTGGTGTATGTAGGAAAGTGATGGTAATATTGTAAACATACTAAATTATCTTGTAATTCTTAATTTTTGTAAAAAAAAAATGAAAAAAACATTCATTTTGGGACGAATGGAGTATATAGTATTTATTAACTTTGTTGTATCTCTAGTTTTGACTAAAAAAATTTCTATACTTTTTGATATTTGAGTGTATTGCCAATAATTAATTCATAGGATGACTTTTTAAAATTAATGTCGTGCTACATGCTCATATCTTTTTTTATATATATATCACTAACTATTCTTCTTCTTCTTCTTTTTTTTTCTTTTTTTTTTTTTGTTGTGAAAACTATTCTTCTACTATGCCTAAAAAGAAAAAAAAAAACTATTCTTCTACTAATCAGCCTTATTGTTAGGACTTGAAAAAAAACTATAAAATCTAAGAAAACTTTGTATTAACGGGTAATTATGTCACTTTATTCATAAACGGACGAAAGGCAACGATACAAACAAAAGCAAAAGTAAACTGACCTAACTAAACCGACTAAGCAAGAAATAAAATCGAAACCTAAGTGTCCAATCAAAGGAGCTTAGAAGACAAAAAACGGGGACCCTAGTGAGAACACCCCCCCCCCCCCTCCCATTCAGTCCACCTAAGATAGATCAGAACCTATGCCAAGGTGCTCGTGGCCCAGTCAAACCCACGGCGCCGGCTACCTTGGGTCAAGCCCTGGAGTTCCCATGCTAGGGTCTACTCCCACCGCAACCCGATCCATCATTGCTTGCCGAGACCTCCTCCCCCTCTCCGCCATTGCCAACCACCCTCTTCCTTTTGAAGATTGTCGTAACCTTTGTGCTCGTTTCCTACTCATCATGAAGTACCACCGTAATAGGAGCCTCCACTGTCGTCGAAGCCGGCGACTCCCAAGGATGATCTAGTCCTGATCGTAGCCACTGCGCGCCCATTGTGCCTCGTCTTCCTCGCCCCGCCACTAACGCCGCTCTGTAGGCCCTTTTCGCTCCCAAATTCGCGCTATTTCCCACCTTATCGCATTCAAGCTATGTGTGCCCTAGCCGTCCACAGTAAAAGCAAAACGTATGCATCTTCTCATATTGGAAGGTGACGATATGAGCTCTTATGTCAGAGATGGTGATCTTAGCCTTCCTCCTCAAGGGGTTGCGAACATTGAACCGAATTCGAATTCGTGCGTAAGACCCCCAACCCCCTCGGAAGTTCATTGGATCCGCTTCTAGGAACTGGCCAACCGCGTTCTCCAGGTATGTACATAGCCTCTCAGGCGTATACCCTAGGAGTATACCACGAACTTGCACCCATATATCCTTCTTAGTGATGTCCATTATATAGGGATCATCTCCCGCTGTGACCCTTTCGAAGAGCAGCACCTTCTTCTTATATGTCCAGGGTCCTTGGCTCTCCTCCTTCACAACATCTACCTTGTCATAAAACTCGAATGAATATCAAGCCTGCTTGCTCGGTCCCCACGTTGGATCGTATAACTTTTTCATCGTGACTCCTTTCTTTGGGTGCCAGATCCATGCTAGCACCTGCTGCATGTTAGCAAAGTTAACTGGAACCTCCGCCAAAAAATGACCCACGAAGCTGTGGATCTCCACCGTTGTCATCGCTAACGGAGCATCTCCGGTTTCATAATTGAGGAGCACCTCCTCATCGTCGACCGCCAGCGCCTCTAAACCCCGCACCATCTCTTCCACCACATCCTTTCCCTTCTACACTCCTGATCCCCGTCTCCAATTCACGTCACCCTTACCCGCTTCGCCGGAAGCACCTTCTGCATCATGGTGTTGGACGCCATCTCTCCACTCACAACCCTAAGCACCCCCTCTCGTGGTTGCAGAATCGAAAATGATTCTCTTAAATCTATGAAAATTTAAATCTACGAGTATAAAATATTTAATATTTGAGTTTTGAAACAATGTTCATTGTCAGCTTTTAATCATATTTATGTAAATGGTTAATTATCTTTTAACCAACTGAAAACAATGATCATTTTCATAGTACAAAAACTATCTGTTTTGACAGATGTCACATCTCAAAAGAATTGGTCTTCTCTAGACGTCATGTGGATGGTATTCTCTATACAACATACTCTTATACTTGCGATTGAAACATTGATAAATACTTTTCAATGTTGCAGATATAATCTCTGTTGTCTTATTATACTTGACGCCCATGGATAAAACCGGTTCCTCCTTCTAAAACCGGGAGTTTGGAGCACTACGCGGTGTCGGTTCTCACGGTCCGTATACAAAACTCACCAATGTGGCTCCAAAATTCGATTCCAAGCATAAAGAAAAATACCCCGAAAAAGGCGGTAAGGATTTTTAAGCATGTACAAAAGTGATATAAAAAAGACAGGTAATATGTGCATTAAAATTTTCTCTCAAAATAAGAATCAAGAATGAGAATAAAAAATGTTTCTGGATTATGAAAATGATTTTAGAATGAGAATCAACTCAGACAAATGTAATCCAAATATTGTGTTAATAGTCATGAACCAGCAAAACATAGGAGATATTCAAGTTAACGGGATTACCATTTGTGTGTTTGAGAATATATATTTCATTGACTATTGGAGATGTAGTACAAAACAATTTTTCACATATGACATACATTTGAGCTTTAAGATACAAGTAACCATCCTATCTACAGAATCATGGCACCATCTGCAGCTTCGTCGAGCGAGCAACAAAAGATCTCCACATTGCTGCATAACTTCATCATCGAGTGCCTCGCCAAACTCTCAAAATGTAGCATTCTGTTCTGGTTCGACAGATGGTAACAAGAAATAAGTGTGGAGCTCGACAATAGTGTGATACTCGAAGTCTACAAGAAGTAATTGTGAACCGTCTTGGAAAATAACAGACCGGACCAGCTACTCACGTCTTCAGCAAAGCAAGGTGGGATACACAAGCTGGTTATAATTGTTGCAGAATTAAATTCAATTCCTGAGAGCAATGCGCTTGTAAACCACCCCTCCTGAAAAAACATTCAAACGTCAAATCTATATGCTTGAAAGCATGAATTAAAATAATCACTGGCTATCACAAGCAATTATCAATTACCAGTGCTTACCTAGTGAATGAGGGAAGTAATTCCTGGATCTTTTGCAGCTGGGAAAAACACTGCTTGCAGCATTCTAATCTATGTATTTGAGATTTCAAATACAAGTAAGCATAGTATACCAATTAACGCAACTTGGCTCTAGCAACATACGACGGAACTAAAATGCATACATATAAATAAATGCACCTTTGCTCTGCCTGAAGATCGACACCAACTGCAGGAGGTGCGGAAACTGTTGAGCTTATTACAGGCCCAAAAACTGCAACAAGCTTAAGTAGCATCTCCAATGAAACATTTGCATGCCTATACATGTGTAATATGAGAATATATGTCATCAATTTATCAGAAGCAATGGACAAGCTACCCTTCATCTAACGCATAAAATCATTAAATTGAAGACTAGAATCTAGGTGAGATGGTGTTTAACTTCTTAGGGTCACCATAACATCACAGGTTTGTTTATCATATCATTATAAGTTGTACTTGACACGTAATTTGTGAAACAGTTACCTTTCTGTCTTGCTATCCAACAAACCAACCAGCACAGGCAGCAAGTGAGAAAACAAATCTAAAGTCAAAATATCCATTTTCTCCATGAGAACACTGACCACATCTGCTTGCACCTGCACCAGAAGTATATGATTCTTAGAACCGCAAAACATGCACAGTAAAAGCCCCGGTTCCAGTTCAATAATTGATATCAAGCTATCCAATAAATACTAACTGAATGATCAGGCAACTTCCTCAATCCATTTACTGCTCCCTTGATGTCACGTCGTTCCCAAAAATGTCGTACAACCTGCCAGCGCACATTAAACAACTAAACCAATAAGTTCAGCAAAAGAATAACACTACATTTTCAACCAAGACAGATGAAAATATTATATATTCGTCCTTTTTTTTTATTTTTTTTTTAATACAAGTTTTTCACTAATGCCATCCTACCAAGCGAGATGTATCTTTACATTTTAGCTATCGGCATGTGTCAAAATTTTACAAAAGTTCTTAGACAAGGTGATAAATCAGGCATCAAATCAATAGGTAACATATACTTCTGCTTGTGATAAATTTTAGGAACTCAATTTGCACTAAGAATCCAAACAAACATTAAATCTACATGCATTACCAACTAAATTACCTGCAATTTTGTCAGCCGAGACCGAAGAGTACTTAAGAATACATCGTGAGTTTGCAGCAGATGCTCGGTGAGATTCTGATCATTAGCGGAGATAGGCTCCCTTTCAGATATTTGGAATTCTCCTATCTGTTTGTCACCAAACAACAAATCAATATTCCTGGTAAACAAATTGTGACAATGTTTAAGTGTGATTTTATTTGACCTTATCATCCACAGTGGTTGACTCCCTTCCAGATATCTGAGGTTCTCCTCTCTGTTCATCACAAACATCACATAAATATTACCAAACTTGAGGAAGTATTAGTGGGTTTATATAACCTTGCTCTCTCTTCTCTGCTTGTGAACAAATACAAATAAATATGTGGACTCACTTTCATTGACCAGATGTTAATTGTGAATGATTTTATTTACCTGATCATTTGCTGAGGTCAAGTCCCTTACAAAATTTCGATATCCTTTCTGTTTATCATCAACAATAAAATACACATTAGCAAGAGTTTAGCTGACTAAATGTGACATACATGCCTGATTTTATTTTAACCTGATCATTTGTGGAGGTAAGCATTGACCCCCTTCGAGAAATCCGGAGTTCCCTCTGTTCATCGAGAAACAACAAAATAAATATTGATAGATTTTAGTAGACCTAATGTGAGAATGTTAAGTGATACAATTTAACCTGATCATTGGCGGAGGTTGGCTCCCTTCTAGAAATTCGGGATGCTCTTCTCTGTTGTGCCAAAAAACAAATAAATATTGACTAAATTTAGGTGATGAAATGTGACAAGTGAGTGACTTTATTTAACCTGATCATTTGCAGAGGCAGGCTCCTTTCCAAAAATTTGTGCACCCATTCTCTGTTTGTAACCAAAAACAAAATATAAATATCAACAGCATTTAGATGACCAAATATGACAATGAAAGTGATATTCGTCAACCTGATCATTTGGAGAGGCTGGCTCCCTTCCAAAATATCGAGGTCCTCTCTGCTTGAAACCAAATAACAAAATGAATATTGACTGAATTCATTTCACCTAACATGATGTTATGAGTAATTTAATTAACCTGATCATTTGCAGAGGTTGGCTCCCTTCTAAAAATTTGAGATCCTCTCTGCCACCAAAAACCAAAATCAATATTGACAAGAATTTAGTTTATCAAATGCAACGATGTGCGTGATTTTATTAAACCTGATCATTTGGAGAGGCTTGTTCCCATCCCAAAAATCGGCGTCTTCCTTTCTATTTGCAATCAAACAACAAAATCAATATTGACCAAGTTTAGTTGAACAGATATGGCAATGTGAGGTGAATCTATTTAACCTGATCATTTGCAGAGGTAAGCCCTCTCTGCTTGTCATCAAATAACAAAATAAATATTGACCAAATTTAGTTCGACTAGATGTGATACTATGAGAGTGATCTTATTTAACCTGATCTTCTGCAGAGGCCAGCTCCCGTCCAGAAGTTTGGGGCTCTCTTTTCTGTTTATCAGCAAAAAAACAAATAAATACCGACCAAATTGAGCTGACCTAATGAGAAATTTAGATTTATTATACCTGATCTATAACAGAGGTTGGCTCCTTTTCATAATTTTGGGGTCCATGTTCATGACCGATAGAAAAAAATAAATATTACATTATTTTAATTAATTAAATATAGCACGTAACATGTCTAACTATATTTAACCTGATCATTTGCAGAGGTTGGCTCCCTTACGGAAATTTGGGGTTCTATCTGTTTATCAGACCATAAGACAAATGAACATTGGCTGATTTTTCATTGATTAAATATGACGATGTTATGTCTAGTTAAAATTTTAACCTGATCACTTGCAGAGGTTGTCTCCCTTTCAGAAATTTGGAGATCCCTCTGTTTTTCATCAAACAAAAACAAAAATAAATATTAATAGAGTTTATTTGATCAAATGCTACAATTTATGAATGACTTTAATTTTAACCTGGCCATTCGCAGAGGTTGGCTCTCTTTCAGAAAGTTCAGAAATTAGGGTTTCTCCCATCTATTTGTCACCACACAAGAAGAAGATAATTATTGAGCAAGTTTAGTTAAGCAAACATGATAATGTGAGAGTTACTTTCCTCAAACCTAAATGTTAACCATTTCATAACTCCTCAAGGTCCAAGAAAAATACCTAAAGAAAATACAGCATTATCATATTTCTTCTGTTACAGCAAATGCAAAGCAGTTAAATATTTGCTTCCATCAAATTTTCAAATGTATACTACCATTTGAATTCTTTTATTAGAGCAACACTTACGAGAATTGATAAAAGACTCAACCAGATGGAACGAGAAAATCTTTTAGGAATTTAATCATGGTTTATTTGTTACTCCCTCCATCAAAATGAGTCCACTAACCCACTTTGCTATAAATTAAGGATCCATTGGCTATGATTACCACCCATGTGTACTTATTACGGATTATAACAAATTAAAGGGGTTGTAACTACCTTAAGTGATGGATATTGTTGGTAATTCACGCCCACTAAATTCTTAAGAAAAAAGTATACACTCATTTTGGGACATTTTTTTTATAGAGAAAATGGACACCCATTCTGGGACTGAGAAAGTTTTAATATCTCCAACTGCTTATTAAGTAACCTAAACCTTGGTGGTGTGAGGTGACTCTAGGCCAAGATCCATGGTGGTAAGTAAATTCATTGTGGGCATCCTTCAAAAGATTATAATAAAATATGCAATAATGAAGTCCTAGTGAATCTCAATTTTCCGAGCTCTTTTGTTTTTCAACGAATTGAACCTTTTCAATTTCAGAAATCATTGCCTGTTTGTTATAAGGAATAGTCAACTAGATATCAGGATATCAGTCTTTCCTTTGTTTCATTGAATACTGAAGTCTAGGTACAACACGACATCTTAAGTGAATTCAAGGAACTGAAGGGAATGCCAAATCAATACCTGTACAGTTGGTTTATCATTAATTTCTAGTTTGGCCATTTCAGGTGTCACAACAATAGACATATCAGTTGCTTGATCTTCAATTGTACTACAGATTTCTCTTCTCTCAAATCTATCAACCAGAGAACGTGTTCTACCTTGTACAACAGCAACTGTCAAAGTGGAATGAAATAAGCAGATCACAACTCAATTATATACTTGAAACCAAGCAAATAGTAGTTAATGACAAACCTCCATTGACAAATTTAACACTGTTAGTTTGCCTGCTGGATTTTAGGGGCTCGTCATCGGCTGTAATATAAGCAATACAAATATCAAATTAAAGAAGAAGAAAATGCAAAACCGTAAACAAATAGATGACAGAACTAATGATAACAGTTGGAATTATGCACTGTGCTCAATTTCATGCAGAACGAGCAGTAAAAGCATTAATCATAACTTGTAGGAAAGATCAAACGGAGCTCTTTGTGACATACATAAACATGATTAAACCCAGAAAAAAAACTAACATATCAAATTTTCGAAGTGCAGAGAGTTGATCTTTTGGCTGAAGGAAAAGAAGTTATCAAGTATTAGATCTTGAAGACTGCATTTTGCTAATATCACTAGTATTTATCCGGAATTTTCTTTATTATAGTCACCCAAGGAAATATTGAATAAGACATTAAGCAACATATGTACAAATTAAGCGTATCCCAACAAGGGTATCACAGTTAATATCTAGTAAAGTACACACAATGGAATTATAACAATAGCATACCTTTTCCCTGATTAGATGGTGTCTGCGAAGACAAAACTTTATCTTCCTTCTCTGCAACACTCTTAATATTTGAGCATTTCTCTTCATAGGATTCTTTAGTGTTGTTGTTCACTTCTAGTCTCGTATGGAAATTTGGACCAATGGAACTTTCTTTAGCACTAACCATATTAGTCGAAGATCTAGATTCCACATCCACAAAGAGCCTCTCACCATCAAATTTGCCATGCGATGCCCTCCGCACAAGAGCTGGCTTGATAAACGTGACTGAATTTGTCCTAGGTTTGGTCAAGTCTTTTGCATCAGTACTTTCACGAGGAACAATGTTAGGCACAACATAAGCATCATTAAGTGCTTGCCCATTAGTCTTTGTAAGAATTGTTGAAGGAACATGCTTCTGGGTCGGCATATCACTAATGTCCTTGGATTCCAATGGGATCACAGCCTTTGGAGAATGTAAGGACCCAACTTTTTGTCGTATAACATGATTTTCAGCAGAAGCTGTACATGACACAGCTTATCAAAATAATATGGTAGGGAGAGCGGGGGAGCAAACAAAAAGAAGTTGAAAAAGAAAAAGTAACTATGCATCTAAAAATAAATATCCATTCTGGATCTATGCATTCAATGTGTAAACTTTCTTATGATAGTAACATTATTACATTCTTAGTCCCAAACAACCAGAAACCTAGCACCTAATGTTGCATGCCTGCAGTCATTCAGCCTCAATATAAAAAGAAAGTTGGTCTCTTCAGCTCAAAAGATAGACTAGGTGTTGGACAATGCAAGGGAACAAATTAGATAGAATTTGAGTAGCAACAATGATTATCAGAAAATATATTAGATCAGACTTAAGGAAGTTCTAGGGATTTTGTACATTATATTTCTGTAGGTTTTCTATACAGAGACAAGGGTATTCATTTCTTTCAGCTTTTAATGAACATGAATTTTAAGTAACTTCACTGTTTTTCCTTCTACCCTACTATAATTCTCATCACTTACCTCTTCTTCTTCACCTCCCTTAATCTTCCAAGTGCTCTCCATGTCCTCTACCCTATTCTTTGCTTTATTATTTCTATTTGTCCCTAATTATTCTATGAAGACCATTATGCAATTGCTGAATCCTAACCAGCCCTAATATTCTCTCGAAAAACTCTGTTTCAGTAATTTCATTTTTTCACTTCTCTTTTTAAGTTTTCATTGAGGATAACACCAAACCAAAGATAAAGTAGGGTATTATCCTTCAGATATTGTTATAAAACATCAATAAAACAGCAGAGTAACGACTTACAATCCACATAAATGTTCTTTATTTCCTCACATTCAGGAGAGAGGCAACGCAAACCCGTAGTAGACCTTACACCATCCCCTGTTTTCCCTAAGGAGTGGCCTCCCAGAAGATCAAATTCCTGGTCTTCACTGACACTTTCATCACGTACCAGACTGGATCCATATTGATCAATAAGCTGGATGATGAAGATAGATGCCAAGAACCAAGAAAATGATCAAATCAAAGCTAAACATAATAAAACAAACACTTATAACCAACCAATACAAAAGAAAGTACAGTGGATACCGATATATCTGCTACCCAAATTCCTACTGAATTTTGGTAGTATGAACAACCCAAAAGCTTCCCTTCATGAGTGCAAAGGTCACCCAGAGTTGACCATCCCATGCCAATGGAATCGTGACATATAACAGGTTCCCATGAGTAAACCTACAGTTTATAGAGCAAAAACATTCAATATACAAGTTGCATTTAAATAGTTATCATCTAAAGTACAAAACTAGAAAAGAAACCTTCAAACTGTCATCCAAACCACAAAATAGAGTCTTTCCACCAGGGTGAAAGGTAAGTGCACGTACTCCCGTTGCCTGACAAAAGTAAATGAGACTAACAATTTTCAAATCATCAATAAATCTCACAGTAAATTTCTTCTAAGAAATTCATCAAAGAAACCAAACACTTCCTTTATGATAATATAAGAAATACTAAAAAGATGTTTAGCAAGCCACAGAACTAGCCACAGTAGGACCAGTTCTGAAATGTTGTTACTTAGTAACCCGAACAAATAAATCAAAAGTGAACCAGTTCTTAAAAATTTGTTGAAGACTTAATTCCAACACCCATCAAGGCGTCTCATATATAATATTGGCTCTTCATAGAATTTGTGCAACGCTATGCAACACATAATAGATTAAATTGTGGATCATGCCATTTAAATTGTGGAAAATATTTTTATATGGAATTGAAAAAAAAAAGGAGTTACAGGTCAAATTTGAATGTTGTGAAAACTATAATGGTAAGACTTTTTTTGGAAGGTTTTCCAGGACAACTACTGTCAATAAATTAGATTTTGTCGGGCCAAAATTTAATAGTGGGAGTTTTGATTGGCAAACAAGTGTTTGGGTAGTGTTCTAAATTCCTATCATAATTTATCTTATTCTTCATCTTCCACCCTCTTATGTCTCCTGATCTTCTTCTTCTTTTTTTTTTTTTGGGGGCGGGGGGGGGTGGTGGGGATCCACAAACTCCACAACTTCTATATCAACTTATGCAACATTTTCAGAATCAAATCCCAAACACATTAAGCCTTGCTGAAAACTAAAGCCTTAAATCCTTTATTTCAGAAATTAAAATCACTATATTACCTGATCCTAGCTCAGCATAAAAGAAATTACCACAAATTATAAAATATGGCACGTATCATTTCATTTGCTAGCATCCACAAGAGATGAAGCAACATAAGCTTATAGCATCCTCTAAAAAAAATAAACTTATAACAATCAAAATGGAAGTCTACACAAGAATTCCAATGCATATGCACACAATTCTGAAGAAGCATAAAGTGGTTTACACCATAGTAATAAAGACTAAGTTCTCATATTAGGAACGCTAAGATACCTCGGGTCTTGTAGATCCAATCAACTCAAAGGTTTCCAAATCCCAGAACTTCACAGTACGATCTGCTGAACCTGGAAAACAATTTCTGTGTTACAATAACTAGTTACAGCTTAAAAAATCTGGCAAAAACAAACAAACTTATTAAGGAAAAAGTCTATAAATGTGAAAACATAATGAACGGCTATTCACCATCCTATCAAAAGTCAGTAGCAATAAAGGGGAGCCGTTGATCAACCCAACAAAACTTAACCAGCCATCACTCAACTCCCACTTTAGGAGGAGGGAGAAAAGGGAAAGGAAATAGGCAAGACATCATCACCCCAACATGAGTTCCCCAGAGAAATGTCAGTTAGTCATTAGAGCTCCAAGCACTACTCGTTTTTCTTTTTTTTGATGGGAGCACTACTCGTTAATAGATAATTATTTCAATAATTTTATGCTACCAGGGCTGCCTCACCACCTGAAACCCCAACTACCATTACATTGTCTGGTTGAAATCAAGTTTAGGACAACTACTTTTGACTGAAATATCTCCCAAGGAAATTCGGTGAATAATACCGTATCTGATGCCTAATGATGATTGCTATTTTGAAATCACTATCTTGAAATGAAAAGAAGATAACGAGTATAAAAGACCATTAATCTAACAAAATATAAATTGAGTAATATGCACACAGAACCTGCCGAGAACTTGGCTACACAGGAATCACATCCTAACCTGTAGCCAGGAGAAACTCAAGAGGATGGAAGTCTATGGACCGGATGTGTCCTTCATGGAACTTAAAATCATGTAAGAGCTTTCCAGCAGTTAGATCCCAGACCTACTCAACAGTAGCAAGGTTCATTGATAAAAATAGTGCAAGGAAAGCTCACAAACTGAGAAGCTGATAATGTGCTCCACTAACCTTTACAACATTATCCAGTCCACCAGAAACTACCCAGCGGCCATCAGGTGAGAATCTAATATTGCTAATGCCTCGAGTATGGCCCTTGTACGTGTGAATACATCCTTTCTTTCTGATATCCCATATCTTTAGATTAGTATCCATAGAACCAGATGCAAAGAACTCACCAAATGGATGAAACTCAACAGCAGTGCAATAGGATCTGTGTCCAGTTAGAGTGCGAACAACTACACTTCAAGAACAATAACAAATAGATTAGAAGTTTGTAACTACGACATTCTCATACAATTCCTGACACGATAAATGCCAGTAACATGCAAGTTATATGAAAGATTTGCAAACTGTTTCAAGTCTGCCAAAGGGCATTATCGAGGTGAGTCCACACTAAACACATTGCCTTAAAGTTCTTGAAGAAAAAGTTGCTATTCTCATTTTGCACCTCGAGGAAACAGAAATGTGATACGGCCTTAGGGGTAATATAAATTTAGTTAATTTTAGTTTAAGGAACCGACAAAGTAATGAACTTACTCTTTACTTCTTCCAAATCCCACAGCTTTATTACACCAGTAGAAGCTCCAGCAACAACCAAAACTTCAGATGAATCGAAGGCCACAGATTCAATTGGAGTTGTATGACCACATAGACTCTGCAAGTATACACAAGATTGCATATTCATTGTGTCCCTCTAAGTTATGCTATCTTGAAGGTATGCACCAAACAAAACAAGTTCTCAAGGTCCCTGCTTGAATGAATTGCTTACTTCACTATATTAAAACTTTAAAATCATGCCCAAATTGATAGGTAGTCGTGGATAAGAACATGTGCACTTCCCAAAATGAAAGAAATGGTTACACATTCGAGCAAATAGTGTTTAAAATCTCTGAGCAAATATAAGACTGACCATTAGAGAAGCTGGCTTGCCAATGGACCAAAGATTGACTTTGTAATCATCTCCGCCGGTGATTAGAAGTCGACCACCCTTCTTCCCAATTTTGACACAGTTAACATTAGCCGAATGAGCAATAAACTCCTCTACATTCAATTTGGTCAAGGAAACACTTGAAGGATAACAGCATCAGTCTCTAGACCACTTCAACACATAAGAAACTCTAGGAGATTTATAAACATAAAATAATATCCTCCCTGTATCATACATTTCAAAAGCAACAAGCCCAACAGAACTTCAAAACTTGAAATTTTCACTCACCACCACCCAAAAATAAAACCCACCACTCAATTTTTTTCCTTTTTAACATCTTTCACGGGAAACAAACAATTCTAGAAATGTCAACGAAATAGCAATGAATGAAGCCATAACTTAAACATAAAAAAGTTCAAAATCAAAGTCTTGTACCAAACCCTAACCGACAATTCACGTTCAGGTAAAAAACACAGCAGCTGGTTGGAGCTCAGCATTTGAATTTTGAATTAGAAACAGAACAGAAATCATAAATAATAAATAGGATACGCAGCTTATATGCACGCTTGGCCATTTCCATCGAAACCAGAAAATCAAATCTTTAGACGACGACGATGATGATGTTGAAAAGGTGGAAATGGAAATCCACAGGGAAAGATAGGAAATGGGTTTTGAATTTGAAGAGTGTGAGAGAGAAGAAATTGAAGTATTTGACATTTGTTGTTGTTGTTGTTGTTGTCGTCTCTGATATCATATGATTGAGCGGTGTTTTTTCTATAATGACCAAATTGACCTTGACCAGACATGTACACTCCAAATCAAATCCTACCCATTCCCTTCAAGTGGTGTTGGATCTTTTGTTTTGTTTCTTACTATTTTTTTGGTTGGTGCACAAATTAAGTAAATAATTAAATATTATATTTATCTGTTTTTGGATGTGGAATTTGGTTTGTAGTGAGTGAACTTAGAAACCTGGATCAACTCTGGCCACCATAACTATAATGAAAACATTCCTTAAAATAAGTAATAATTAAATCTATTTTGCTTGTTTTTTTTTTCTTCTAAAATCATGAGGTATCTGAACGGGCTCATAAACTCGCAGTAGACATCTTTAAACCGTTTTAACACACTCAGAATAATACTCATTGGAACCGGTTAGGACTACAAGAGTGGCAAAGTTCTCTCTACTAAGTTTTAACACAATTGTATTTTCTGATACTCGAACTTGAGATCTCAAGTTAAGCTGGAACAACTTCTTACCAGTTGACACACACGCTTGGTAATTTTTTGTTTGTATTTTTTCATTTAAAAATTTTGTCATATGAACAATCTATTTTGTCGCTTATTTGTTGTTCTAAATGACGGTCAATACTTAATGAGATCAATGTTGTTCCAATAGTAAGTAACCGTAAAATATGGTACATGAGTGGAGTTGGATGGTTTGGTCATTGAAAGCTTGGTTAAGGGAGCTAGCAGCCTACTAGTACAGCTTTTAATGAGCAACTTAATTAGCATGTCTAGAGTTAACCAACCACTAAATTATTCATATTGTTTTAATTATTGCTACGCATTTATTTGTTTTGATTTTGTTTTTCTGTGCATAAGTTTCAACTTTTGTCTTGTTTTCAACTTCAAAAATTGACTAATGTTTAATTAAAAATAAAGTTAAATTAAATGCCATTGATTAGGAAGTTCAACATTGAAGTATCCTTACAAACAAAAAGAGGATCATTAGGTTGGTAATTAATATAGAGGATAGAATGGACATTTGACCCAAAGACGTGTGCCAGCAAATGATTGACCTCAGGAATATATGACATTGCCATGTCAAGTGCTAATGTTCCAAAATCATAACTTAGTTATCATTGATCAGTTATTATATTTTACTCCATTCGTTTTAAAATATATGTTTTGTTTCTATTTTTTTATAAAAATTAAAAATTATAAGATAATTTAGTGTGTTTTTAATATTATCCTCACTTTCTCATCCACACTTTTATGTACAAATCAACTCATGTGCATAAATAATAGGGATAATATGAGAAAAATGATAATATAATAACCTAAAAATAAAAACAAGACACTCATTTTGAAACAAAAAATTTAGACAAATAAGACACTCATTTTGGGACAGAGGGAGTATTAGTTATAAATTTTGTCCAATGTCGTACATGTTATTATACTACCTCCGTTTCAAATTAAATGTTAATTTAGAGTCTGTTGTTTGTTTTAAATTAAATATCACTTTCTATTTTTAACATACATATGCGTATGAATTTCACATAATACCTTTTATCATCCATAAATAGTAATAATGACTTTTATATAAAAGATGAAAAGTTTTTTGCATAAAAGTTATTGAACTTTACTAGTAGCAGGCTACCAATGATGAGTTTTGTGTCTTTTAGTTAAAAGTAAAAATGTCATTTAACAAATTTTCTTAATATGTAAACTCTAAAACGACATTTAATTTGAAAAGAACGTAGTATTATTTACTAATTAATTAAAAAATAATAATAATTACATTCTTGAACATCTTTTAAAAGTATGTCTCTTAAAAAATTATTTACTGTCATTTGAGGAAAATTACACGTACCTATCTTGTACTATACATCTTATACACGTTAATTCTCTCAACTTTAGTTTGTAACTATTAACTACCACGTATTATGTCAAATAACTTTCCCCACTATTTCCGTTAAAGTTAACAAAATATTTCAAAAAATCAATCATGTGCCCATCACATGACCAATATTTTTTTGAAATACCATAATTGTCCTTCACTATATTGTCCTTCTTCTTCATCAAAAATATGTTCATCATGTTTCGCCAAAAAATTTATAGTTTTGCCGAAAAATTCACAATGTCGCTAGAAAAATTTAAGTTTTTTGTTTGCCTATTATGGTTCAATTAATCAAATTCCCATAGTTTTCACAAATTTTTCAAAACCCAAAAAAATTTGGTTCAATTAATCGATCCCATTTTCCTCAAGTTCAATTTCACCAAACCCCACCACCTCTCACCCCAAAACCCATCTCTAGATCTAACAGCACCAATCCTCATACAACCACCTTCGTCCAAGTGGACACCACCATCTTCAAGCACGTCGTCCAAATGTTCATCGGCTCGTTGGAGACCACCGCCAAGCAGGCTTCCCGTCCTCTGCCGCAAGATCGCCGCCGTTGTCTAAGAGCATGATACCCTCAATCAAAGCCGCCCCGAAGAAGCAGCAAAGCTTCAAGCTTTACGAGCGCCGCCACCAATCGCCCATGGAGGAGCCCAAATCTGGGCAGAGCATGTCACCGGAGATGGAGCAGTGAACGACGCCAGAGATGGAGCAGCAAACAGCGACGAACACGAACAACGCCGGAGTTGCAGATCTGGAGCAGCTTCATCGCCAGCTAGTTTGGGCGAGGAAGGAGACAACAGCGAGGATGCTGGCGACTAAACCTTGCACTGCTTCAGATCGGAGAAGAGAGAAGCGAACTGCGTTATTGTTGATTTATTTTCTTCATTTCAAGCCATAAGGGCCTGTTTGGCATTGGTTATTTTTTTAATTTAGAAGGGTATTTTGGTCTTTTTACCACATAGGATGGAGATTTGGATGGAGTTTTGGACGGATAGTTATCTGACATAGTACATGATAGCCAATAGTTACAAACTAAAGTTTAGGGAATCAACGTGTAATATGCCTAAAGTACAGGGTAGATAT
>JAYMTA010000836.1:0-23755 GCA_036897625.1 Pelargonium cotyledonis
CCATACCGCATGCAGGGAGACTCAAACCTGAGACCTCTAAGAGAATCCGAAATGCTTAACCACTTGGCCCAACCTACTTTGATCATAAGTGTCATTTTTAAACACCTCCTTAAAACTTCTTTCAAATCTAAAATAGAGTTACCAAACAAGCTCTATTGAAGGCGATTTTTTTAACAAAGAGAAAGCATGTGCAATTGACAACCAAGCAACAGCAAATTAGCTAAGGTGAGCCTGAGCCCCACACACACACGCAGTAGACTGAGTCTACTAGACTCATCTGCAATTCATCAAATGACTCTGGTGGTTGATGAATGGTTGCTCCATCTATTAGATATGATTATTTTTATCAAATGAAATATTTCTGTTATATCTGTTAAAAGAAGTTGAGTGCTTTCAATATATTTTTTTAAATTAATCTAAAATAAAACCAGCTGTTTTTATTTATTTATATAGATTTGGCCTAATAATATAATTCTAGTTGTGTTAAAAAAATAATAATAATAATATGGCCTATGATTCATAACCAACAAAACGGTGGAAAAGTAGTTGGCACTTGGGACTGTTATATCCGAAAAAGTAAACATACTTGCCTTAGGAAACATTAGGGCTATTATCGTCTTTACGCTGGGAGGCTATCAGATGACGTGTCATCCGACATGTCACAGCCTGGCTCCATATGCGCCGTCCGATCTCCAAGTAGCAGATCCAACAGCGGATAACGTTTGAGTACTTATGCTTAGACGAGTAAGCACGTGCCCAACTCAAAAGAGACACAAGCCAGCATGTGTCGCGCCAAAACCAACAGACACCTCGGATTCATAGGGGTTACAGCCAATAGAGGAGAGACACGTGTTGAAAAGGTTAATTCCAAGGCTCTACGCTAGTATAAGATGAGGTTCCAAAAAGACGTAAAGCAGATAGAAAAAAAAGCAATCAGAGAGAGGAAGAAGCGATTAAACAGAGCACTGCGATCGGGTGCGAGTTTCGGCGTTGCGTTGAATCCACGAGGAGCCGATGGCGTTCTCCGGCGTCGCTTTAAGCCAGGTAAAGTGCTGCTCAGGCGCTGGAATCGATGCCCATTCTTCTAACCCATCTTTCTCCGCCCCTCCAAGCGTTTTCTCTCCTCTTCCCGCCGGCAAACGATTATCCGGCGAGAAGCTTCGAATTTCTTCTTCTCGACCCCTGAGGACTTTTGGGTTTCCCGACAATGGGCACTTGGAGTATTACAGGGGCACGGTCAGGTGTGGCAGCAAGAAGAAGGATGAGAGCCTGGGAATGATGACGACCAAAAAGAAGTTGAAATTGCTCAAGGGTCTGTTGTCTGAGGATTTGTCCGTGTTCTCTGAATTGGGTTCTGGTTATGGCGGTGTGGAATCTCAGGACGGTTCTGTCGGTGATGTTCAAGGGAAGCTGATCTCGGTATGAAATTTGCTACAGACTCTCCTTTAGTTTGTTCATAATTAAGTTAACTAAGTTTGGAATGAATAAACTGTAAATTTATGTTGTTGAAATTGATTTATTTTTTTTATAATGTTTATATTGAACTCTGTAAAATTCACTGCCTTGGTGGTTTAAATCTGAAATTTATGTTGATCAATAATGGTTACTCTTCAGAGAAGGTGAAGTGATATTTCAAATTTTAATTTAAGTTTGGTGCCAATCTTTTTCAGGAATGTACTAATCTGACTGTTGTAATTTAGCATAATCAATTTTGTTTGGAGAATGTGATGTTACACCTTAATTGAAAGTCAAATTTAAAATTGTTTCATCTCTTGTTATTCTCGCTCTAAAAATTTGTACCATGTTTAAATCTGTGTAGCAGAACTTCTCCTGTAATGAAGGTTTCATAATCTGAAGTGCATTAATTTGATTGTATGCAGGAATCAGCAGAAGTTTTGATACAACAACTGCAACTAGTTAGAGCAAGGGAGAAGGAAATGAAAAAGAATAGGAAACTGGAGAAGGCCAAATTGAAAGCCGCAAGGATGAAAGAATCTTCCTCATCATCGTCATCATCATCGTCTTCATCATCGTCTTCATCAAGTGATAGTGAATGTGGGGAGGTGATTGACATGAGCCACCTGAGAAGTAGTAAGGCCCTTGGTCAGCCAATAGAAAATGTCGCTCAAACTTCAACGACAGCCACATTGACTGACTTGGGCTCTTCTACACAAGAAGGGAATATGAATGAGGATAATGGGTCAGAAAATTGCAGTGTTCAGATCACTCGGGAAAAAGAATCCTCCTCTACAAATAGTTCTAGTTGTAGTAACAGTAGTAATTTTAACCTCGTAGATGCATGTAGCTCAGCAGCAGAGCCATCATTGACAAAGAGCATTGAGGTCTGCATGGGTAACAAGTGCAAAAAATCGGGAGGTGCAGCGTTGTTGGAGGAATTTGAAAGGGTGCTTGGTACCGAAGGTGCTGTAGTAGGGTGCAAGTGTATGGGCAAATGCAGAGATGGCCCTAATGTGAGGGTTCTAAATTGTGTTGATGGATCTCAATCCGAAATAGTTGATTATGATTCTATTAGGACTCCATCAAACCCTCTCTGCATTGGGGTCAGCCTGGCGGATGTGGCTGTTATCATCTCTAATTTCTTTGGTGAAGATGCTAAAGATTTGGGTATAGCACCAGCTTCTTAGCAAGCTCTTTTTTCATTTCAAATATGTTCTGGGTTTGAAATTGTTTTACCATTTTGATATAACTGTAAATAGTCTTATATAAATGTCTGCTCTTTGCCTTTAATATACTAATTCTTTTTTCTTTATCCTAGGACTTTGTTAAAGCTGAGCTGATAGTTTGAGAAGTTAGATGTAGTATTTTTCAAGAACTCTCTGCATTAAAAGAAGCATTTGTGTTTTTGTTGCTATTGCTGAATAGCCCAGATTGCTTCATTTTGTAGTTGAGATGGACTGGGAAAAAATGGTTTGCAAGGACATGAATATATGATGCATGTTCAATGTGTGGTGGCTATATATATATAGGAAATCTAAGCGTGTATGTACTAGACTTGGAAAAATTAATGCGTCGAAACAGATTCTTTCTGATTTCTGAGGATCATGCAAAATGTTGTACTGCCTCTTGTCTCAAAATGAGTTTTCTTTTGTCTAAATTTTTTTTGTACTAAATTGAGTGTTCTGTGTTTATTTTTATGTTATTATATTATTATTTTTTTCATATTACTCTTATCACTTATACACTTGAGCAAATTTGCACATAGGATGTAGGTGAAAATGTGGAGTAATATTGCAAACACACTAAATTATTATGTAATTCTTAATTTTTACAAAAAAATAGAAACATATACTCATTTTGTAATGGAGGGAGTAAAAGAAATATGGACTAATTCATTCCGAACTACTTACAGAGAGTACCAATTAATGCTGCTATGGAATTTAAGAAACACCTTTGACAGATTAGAAGCAACTACAGGACGCATGAACACTTGCATGGTTCACAAAAATACAATAGCTCATGCCGCATTTCAAGATACCTTCTATTTTAATACAATGTCAATTTGAGGTTCAGTGCCTGGAGAACTTCAGCCTGGATTCATTTTCATAGTCATCCCTATTGTTACAGCGCTTCACAAACGAGTCCAGTGTTTTCTGCTTTGCAGGGCTGCTTCTTGTCTGACTGGCTGCAACTACCATGGTATTCTCATGCCCGTCTAGCATCTTTCCGTTAAATACCCACATTCAGTAACAGTTCATATGTGCTAATGTCACAGCCAGTTAGAGAAAATGAGAGAGAGAGAGAGAGAGAGAGAGGTGAAAACCTGTCCTAAATTCTCCAGCTTGTTCTGCACAACATCCCTGGAGAGAATATATAGAAGATACAATTCATCAAACATAATCATAAATGCCCACAGCCAAGTCCAGGCAGTAAACTTGTGACGCCAACATATAATATAACTACCCGGGATGGTTTTATCAAATATGTCAACTGACAATTAACATACCATATGATGTCATCAACAGTGTCATTTGCTAGTAGGTAGTATATATTGACTGAAGAAACCTAAGAAAAAGAACCAAGTGCATCAGATTAGTATACATACATACTTCGTTTTTCACCAGTTATGCGCTTGGAACAAGCTAAAACCATAGTAACAGCATTGGAATGTCCTAAACAAATCTTAAGTGTAGTGTGTTCTTACAGATGACATGATGACAATGAGGCTAACAGTAAAGCAAATTTAGATAAGCAGCAGCTAACATCTAGAGGCTAGAGAGCAACCAAAAACTACTGAGAAGCACCAACACAATGACCCAGTATCAATTCAACACATTAAGAATATTTTGTTCATGTAATTTAAATGCCTCCTGCTTGGGTGCATTCTTTCAATGAATTACTTTTGCTAATAAAAAAAAAAAAAAAAAAAGACACCAGAAAACAGCTAAACATAAATGTTGAACCAAGAAAACTGTATTAGCCTATAAAAAGGAAGCACAGATGTCAAACCTCAAATCAAAGAAAAACAAGCTGAAGTATTATTCTAGACATCAAATTCAGAGGAATCTAAGCAGAGTTCAGAGATGGAGGGAGTTGACCATTCTGAGTCTGTTTGCAGAAGTTGTCAAGGACACAATTTGTTAAACAAGGGAACTTCAAACAACCAAAGGGACAAGTCTAAGTGCTTCATACACAGAGATATTGAAAATGTGTACATTAGGAAGCAAAAAAAATACATAATCTATGTAACCATACCCCTCAGTTCATATTGATAAAAAAGAAAAGGAAAGGAAAAAGTCCAAGCTAGGCAAGAATCTATCTATCTATAATAATAATACTTAGTACCAAAACCTAAGAGATTCCCAGAAGCAATAAGAACATTTGCAGTATTGCAACCCCTAGAGGTGCTGGCTTAAATTGTGGAAGTGTAAAAGAACAGACGACCCTTGCATACAGGATTTATTATTCCAATTAATAGTTTTTGATTAATGCAGTGTAACCACAAGTCCAAAGCATACCTGGCCAATCCTATGGACACGATCTTCAGCTTGAATCAGGTCACCAGGAGTCCATGACAACTCTGCAAAAATTACTGTGCTAGCAGCAGTTAAAGTTAGCCCAACTCCACCAGCTCTGATAGATAGCTACAAAATGGCATTCAGAATACAAACGTCAGACTAAAATCTCAGCGTTTGCTAGAATTCTAGGTAACATACAAATAATATCAATGGGGAAAACGGAGAAACATGTGTGGAAAAAATTGAAGCGATGTACCATACCACTGCTGCCTTGATAGCATCTTTTTCCTGAAAATCTGTAACCAAGGATTGTCTAGATGCTGCTGGAGTACCGCCATCAATTCGAATGCAACCCACTTTCTTCTTCTGAAAAGTTGACAGTACTTAAGAGAGTGGATAAATGTCGAGAAAACTTCATAGAAGTTCAGTTGCCTTACAAGAAGAAACTCATGAATTGCATCAATCATGGGCTGGTGATGTGCAAATATTAGAAACTTGCAGCCTGCCTACAATAACCATTACATAGTAAGTTTCAAGGAGAGAGAGACAGAGAGAGAGAGAGAGAGAAAGAGCAGAGCAGAAGCGCAACTACAAGGCATACAAGCAACTTAAGTATGCTTATATGTTACTACCACAAATCAACATTGGTGAATCTTCATTCATTGAAATAAAGCAATGCTAAAATAATGACAGTGTAAACACTAAACAACAAGGGAAATGAGTACCTCTATGACAGTTCCCAAGTAGTCAAGTACTGCTGGGATCTTGGCTTCTGCAGAATCAGTATATATCTGAATTCCAAAACAGATCAAGATAAAGTGAAACTGTCTATGACTCAAAATTTCACATATATGGACTAAAAGTGGAGATACAGTTACGAAATTCAACTAATGCATTCGCCAATACCAGTGATCTTGTAAATAAGTTATGACCAAAATTTCAACGAGTACATTCACTTTGCATACCTTATTAATAAGATTCTTCTCAGAAAATTTTAGTGATTCAACCTCCTCTTTTGATTTGCAGGCCTTAATCTTAGCTTTTAGTATTTCCAGCTACGACGAATAAAAGACAAATATTAGCTGTATATTTTCTTTAATTATTTTGGTCAAGAAACATATATCATCAAACGACCTTCAGATAGTACCTGCATGGAGAAAGTGACAACTCGAACAAAATGATTAGAGAAAATAAAGACATCAAAACAATAAATAAAGAAATAAAGAAAAAAGAAAACAGGTTATTATCAACTATGAAGAACAGCAAATAAAACCTATAGAATTAAAAAAAAATGAACTTTTGTATGTGGTGATAGGCAGAGAAGAAATATGTTTACAATTATTAGTCAAGGGAATATATTAAATAATTAGTTGTCACTAACATAAATCAGTTGTGTAACATGACTAACATTTGAAGTCATGGACAGCAAATGCCAGAGCCAATTACTAGTAAATGCAATGAAACAATACATAATCTACATGAAACTTAAATTATTCCAGCTGTCATACTTTGAAATATTATATACAGCATATTACCAATGCATGTATATTTGTGTGTGTGTATAAACACTCCCATACCTATACATGACAAAAGTGATCATATATATTTAACCAAAATTGAAAGAAAAAAATGCAGTTAGAAGCAAGATCAAATTAGACAAACTCTATATTGTTAAGTCAGTTTTGTAAAGGATTATTTGGTCATAAGAACAATTATGTAGTTGGTTCACTTCCATAAATTCTTTGGCAGTTATGTAAACTACCCTATATAATGTTCCTAGGATACATCCAAATTGTATACCCATAACTATCAATAGGCACACTGGAACACCGCACTCCTATATGGCATATCTCTATCTTAAAGATTCTGAATAAATGGTAATAAACTATAACAGGAAATGGCTCAAAGCAGCTACAATTGAGTCAACTAACCTCATGAAATAATGCATTGATCTGTTTCATTTCCTTTTCAGCCACATCTAGGAAGACCTGCAAACCATGAGGAAAAAAATGGAATTAAATATCCATGCTGGAACGCATACACTAGACAGAAGAGACCACAGCGAAATACAAGTCAGAGTATTTATGTTGGACATATACTATGCTTAGTTACATCAGAGTTTTCCTACTAGATACATTCTGGACAAGGCACCAGGACTACAAATCTGAACAAAAAGAACAGCATGTCATCAGGAACTTGAACTCAAATAGACATTTGAAAATTTTACTTCTGCTCCTGATCACACTAGTGATTGTATATTTTATTTTTTGAAGCAAATACATAATGTTCTTTAGCTACAACCGAGCAAACATAACTTTGATGATAAATAATCAAAGACAATATTCTTCAAAAGCCATGCAACAGAAAAAGAAGCAAATTTAGAGACGGGGAACCAAAATACACCTGTTGCCTACGTTTCACAGGAAGCTCAGAAAGAACATCTTTTTTTAATCTGCGGATCATGACTGTTGCCTTCATCAAATTGTGTAACTCTTCATGGTTACTTGCACCCTGATAAACTCCAAATACGCTCTGCAACATTAAGATTACAACAAAATGATTCATCGAATGAAATTATAAATAAAATGAAATGGCTTATAGCAAACAAGGAATTGAGACTCACACCCTGGCAATATCGTTTACCATAGTCATGAACATTCTTATACACATCAGGATACAACGCTTCAAGCTGCACAAGTTTGCTAAAATTATGTAGACTGATAGAAAAAAATCTTCCAAAATCTTCAAAACATTGATGGGATATTATTTATAAATTAAACATTGCAAAGTACCTGTTTGAATAACTCAATAGGTCGTGATAAAGCAGGAGTCCCACTGAGTAAAACTGCATATTTAGCTTTCTGAAAATTATTAACATTGCAAGTTTTAGCGACATATAGAGACGGAACAAGGGAAGCTAAGAGAGAGAGATAAGTATCCTAACCGATTGGATTACTGATCAAAAGACAACCAAAGAAGCAAATTTTAATAATATTACTATGTATGATATACCTGATTAAACATATATGACATCAGCCTTGTAGGATTACTTGGTGAATTCACTACATTATAGATAGCCAAAATATTTTGAAAAGGTTGTCATCTGTTATACTCAGTAATCCCACATACAAATTCAATACATAATTGTACAACGTTATTGAACTCAAAGGGCTCTGAGTTATCTGAATTTACCCAACATCAGGCGTTTCAGATTTACTTAAAATGATCATATTTCTTATTTTTGGACTATACTGTACTGTCTACCAGAAGCAGATTAAGTAGCAAATTGAATGTGAGAAGAGTTTATAATGATATTTACTCAGAGCAGCATGAAATTGTTAATAATCACTAAGCATAAGGTAGGTTTGCTCCTAAGTTCAGATAGAAATTGCAATAGCAATCCACTACAACTCATCTCTGGCTTCCACTCGAGTTTTTATGCTCTTAGTCTTGTTTATTTTTGTTTTTGTGAAGAGAAAAAATTGTAATGTAAGATCCAACAACCAAGCCATTTCTCAAATAATGTTCCGGTCATTTACATAAACCCTTAATAAAAACTCATTGGAATCCTTTGCTTGTACAAAGCCTCAACGTGTTTTGCTATAGGATTCATGTTCATGAATTTAACAAAATTTTGCAATAAGGAAATTTTGGAATCCTCAGCATCCACATGGACTTGGGTGCATTACCACAAACAAAATGTAGCAAAACAATGAACTTCCACAAAATCTTGTGTAACCTAAGATTAGGTTAAAGAGATGCATGTACAGACACATATGCAAAGAGAGAAAACCTTAATAACCGGAAGGGCAGCAGTTGTCCTCTTCGCTTGGGCATTTTTCAGGAAGTGCGACTCATCTGCAATCACAAGCTATATAAACATATATCACTGCTAGAAGAGTAAGCATATGAGCCAGAAAAATCTGGAACAAAATTTTTACAAAAAGCTTCAAGTACATATTCTCCCCTGGAAGATAATGCACAGTAGTACAGAACAATCTTTAACACAGAAAGAGTATATCCCTTGTTATATCTTAAGTACTTTATATATAAAAATGAACTAGAAAAGAAAAGAAAAGAGAGAGAGCACGGAAAATATGAAGCTATTTCGTTACTAAAGCTTGGATGTCCAACTAATGGGGGCAAGAATAGGTTTCCAGGACCAAAGGAATGGACCTGATTCATTGAGTGATGCTGATTCTTATGGTGTTTGCTTAGGTTCTGGGTCCAAATTTTCCACAAAACACCATTTGTTTTGGCTCCACCATAAGGCCTCGAATTTTACAAGCATGCAATATGAACAACAATTGAAACAATAGTTCACTTTGGTGAGAGGTGAAATATATGTGATGTATCCCAAATAGTTTTGCGAAAGGATTGCAGGTAGCCGGCCCTTAATAATTTTGGAAAAGGCTTTCATTGCTTTTAATAAATATATTTATCAGCAAAGGATATATTTGTATTAATAAAGATAGATAGACAGAGAGAGAGAGAGAGAGAGAGAGAGAGAGAGAGCAACTACACTTCCAAGGAGAAAATAAAGAAGCTGTAGGAACAAAAATAAAAACCAAAAACAGAGTGAGAAATCTGGAGGTCCTATGAGAATTGCAAGCAATGGTGAGCAACTGGAGGAGCTCAATAAGACACCATGAGTGAAGAATTGGTTCAAGATTGGAGGAGCTCACAGAGGCACAACAAGGGAAGACCTTAATCAAAGGATCCTTCAGATCTCCCTCTTCAAGCTTAAAAACCTTATCAATTCTTGTGTGACAAGTGAGAACCAAAGAGGGAACAAGCAAGTGATGTTTGATCCAAGCCTTGCAGACAGTGATGTTCGAGAAAGCCATGGTCTTGATGGAAGGGATAAGGTCGGAGAGAAGGTTTAGATGCCGGGAAGCATAAAAGTGGTCACCTTATTAGTAATTTGGAGCTTGGAGATTATTTCATCATGAGGAGACTGTGTTGTCATACCCAGACAAAGACAGCCAGTGTATATTTACATTCAAAAGGTAAGTGTCAACTTTATAAAACTAATATATTGTTTTGATTATAGATAATGTCAGTTATATGAAATCATAATAACTGTCATTATTTTGCTTTGGACCTTGTTACATTGAGCTTGATTTTTAATCAAAAATATTGTTATTGAGATTTTATAGATGATAAGTTTCATCTCGGAAGACCAAAGACCCAAACACTACTTCCTATGCTCTCGACTAACATTAACTGTCATTCATAGAGCTCTAAATGGAAGAGAAGATGTTTTAGTTGCTTACCTATCTTGTGTTGTTTCCAGGACAAATTTACAACCAACCAACTTGGTTTAGTCCCTATCGTTCTTGGAACAACCCGAAGCCACCACCTCACAGGATCCAATCATTTTTATGACAAGACTAGGTATGAATTTAAGATATATAGATGTTTTTTAATGCAAGATATATAGATGATATTAGTGAGACAATCAAATAACAAGATTAATAGCTTGTCATTATCCAAGAAATTTTTTTTTTGTTTCAACTTTTATTTTTCTTCGATTCAATCAGTGAATTCAACCACCTCATATCTGTGATACTCAAATTCCCTAGCATGCCTATCAACAGCCTAATATTTTGCACTCTAAATCGTAACCAAACTTCCAACTACATCCCAACTACATCATTAAAAAAATTCTTCAATGCGTAGGAACTAGGAACACTAATAGATTTTTGGAAATCATTTTCCCAAGTATCATCATCTATATCAATAATCGATCAAAGCAAATTATAAAATGAAGAATGTTCTTATGGGAGAAACAATGAGAAAATACACACTAATAGCGGTTTTTACCTTAAAGTCGGATGCCATTAGTAAATTTTGTAACTTAGCGACTGAATCATAAGAAATGATATTGAAAAGGCCATCGAGGTGAAGAGAACCCTTGGTGCTTGAGTGCACTATTGTGAATCCAGCTCTGTTTGAACCACCAGATTGAGATAAAACAACCTATTGGAAGTCACAGGTTAGGGGAGAAAAGGGTATGAAATATAACTATAAAAAAAATGTCAATAGATAGGAGGATGTTCTCTATCCTTTCCAAGAAAAGAAGTTGAAAAACGTAAAAAGGTATAGCAACAACAACAATACACAGGACCATGAATAACATACAAGGATATCTGATGGAGGTATATTCAACCATTGTTGAATCATCTGCAAGAAAACAAATATGTCAACACAACCACAAGAGAACCCTGGTTATCAGAATAAAAGTATGGAAATGAAAAGATTTTACTGCAGCCCAATGCAAACGCAATGAAGATGGTGCAAGTACAAGAACAGGCCATGCATCACGGACACATGCAGCTACAGCAATAGCCTAGAAAAACCAAAACAGGATTTAATTAACACGGTGCTCACAAATCAGGTCAAACGATAGTGCAAATAAAGAATAAACTACCTGTAGAGTCTTTCCTAACCCCATTTCATCAGCTAACAATACACGCCCTCCATGTTGCAACACAAACCTGAAAAGAATAGTAAGGAAGAAATGCTTAATAAGACTGGCACCACCACAGCTTCATATCAACAAAGGAATGCAAAAACTTCAAGAGTTTAAGTAAACACAATAACTGAAGCATGTCATAATATTGGTCTACCGAAGGAAATTTTTAACGTCTAAACATACCTTATGCCATCCCGCTGAAAAGGAAGAAGCTTTGATTCAACATCACTAGGTATCCTATCATATCGATCTTGTAAAATGCCCAAAATAAAAAGTAAACTTCAGATACCGTATGCCACAGTAAAGAAAGACACTTAATTGAAATGTATACATTCTCACTAGAAAAAGCACAGATATATCCACAAAAACAACAGTAAAAACCCCAATGTTCTACCGTAATGCCTAGTGTCTGATTTATGATAGAAAGCTTCAACTAACATTGACCAATAGTTTTGCTATAAAAAAAACATTGACCAATAGTATTTTCATGTTTACCGCTTCAAAGAGCTATAGCGTGTCTCACACACAAATAACTAAAATGTATACTGCAATGGATTACTTTGACCAATTGAAAATATCACCGAGGACAGGTAATTGACCGATAATTTATGGTACAAATTACAGGTGTCAACTTTATGCAGCATCATCTGCATTTACCTCGAAGATCTGGGACAGTAGAGGCAGCAGCAATAGCACGCTGGACTAAGGGATCCAAGTTCTCTACCTGGAAAACATAGTAACAAAAGGAATCACAAAGGAGTGATTTAAGGTAATCCAAAGTAGTAACCTCACAAAGACAGTCCATTTCCAATACGCAAGCAACTTAATAGAAAGGGTAAAACATGAGATAGCCTGAGTGATAAAGGAACCAATATGAATAATTTCAAGATAGACTTTCAGTCTAGCATCCAACTAATATATAACTGTACAAGAATGGATGGCAAAAAAAGAAGAAGAAGAAAGGTACATGTTGATAACCTCAATATTAAGACTATCTATGTCAGTGAGAACTTTTTGAGCCGATGACAAAGAGGATACTGGGAACATCCATAACCTGCAGTTTAGAAAGCATCAGGATAAAAGGCTGTATTCTTACAAGTTAAAACTGCATCAGCATATGTAAAACATGCATCCAGCATAAAAAGTCCATACATTACCTTTCTTTGCTATTCCAGGTGGCTTTGGGGATCTTGCGGAAAGCTGCTATAACTACCTAGACCAAGATAAAGCATAAAATATAAGCAAAATAAGAGTCATTCAAGCAATGCCATTGAAACTTTACACAAAAAGCTAGAAGATTTACTTGATCATATGAAAATTTAGCGGCAATGTTTCCAGTGGCGTGAAGAAAAAATTTAACGGGGAGCTTCGGTAATTCCTTCGAACTTCCACCTTTCCAGATAAAGCCGTAACATATGCAGTCACCAAGATACAGTTAGAGATGACTTCAGACCGAATTGTTTGAACTTAAAGCCAGCTCAAAGAAAATAATAAAGTAACACTAGTGTCATAGATGTGTTGTAGGATTATTGAAAGACGGAAAAAAGAACTAACCAGTGGAATCTTTTGAAGAGGCCCGAGCGGGCAATATTTTGGACCCAGGCAACAATGGTTCTACCTGATATCACAATTACAAGTACATTAAGAAATAACCCAGTCAAAAGTCTAAATCACCATTGAAAATGCTACTCTCAATGAAATGAAATGCTATCAATTTTCAGTAATTTAAGTTGTATCGCTCATTGTTATGTGTCATCAACCCATCCTAAGAAAGACACTCACAAATAGATTAAATGACAACAGCAAACACAATGTCAGGATCAATTAGAAACCTCCAATGTTTGCCCACAAAATCACATTTTGCAACTTAAACACGCAAGACAAAGAGCAACATAGCCCTAAAATAGAAATGAGAAAGAACCCATTATTTTTCTACCAAGAACGAGAAAAGGGTAGAACTTACCCAATTAGAACAAGAAGAGTCAGTGGTGGGTTTCGCTGGAGTCCACTGGAAGTTGCTGGTTGAAGGTGCAGGTTGCTGTCTCTGTTCTTGAGGCAGGTTTTGATTACTAGAAGAAGAAGGACAAGTAGTAGAGACAGACGCGGTAGAAGAAGAGGAGAAGCCGCGTTGTTGGGCGATTTGCTTCAGAGCGTCACGTTCGAGGGAATCGAGCTCTTCAGCACTCAATTCCCAGTCGTCCAAGTCCATTGAGACACGCCTGTGCCTGTGCGCGCTCTTTCTGATATTGTTCTTCTTTGGGTTTTTGCCGAATGAGTGCAATTTTGCAGGGGATTTTGATTTGATTGTGTTTTGAACTCAAAAATGGAGGAAAAAAGGGTTTCTTGAATTTATATTATAACGAAATGTTCAAGACATCAACAGCTAATCTAAAGGTCACACCTTTACTATAGCTAACTCAAAATCACATCATTTTTGCTCATTTTACAGATCAATTTTGAAGTTTCTTTAATTTTTCTTATAACTGATGCTAGTACTCTAATTTCATTCATAATTCATAAAATACAATAGGGCACGATCATAAGATGTATTAGGACATATTAATGCAATTTCTTTTGAAATTTGTTTCATTTTGACTTTTCAAGTATTAATTTTGTTTTAAATCATACTTAATTTAGATATACAACACTTCTCAAGTGTTAATATATTTTAAATTTTATTTTAATACATGTGCATACTACTCTACAACTCTAACTAACTTTTTACAATCTTGTTTTAAAAACTAGATAAGATGACGCCTATTTTGAAATTGCTTGAGTACTAATGATGGGCTATACCTTAGTGTTGAAGTATTGGCGTAGGATCATATTATCACAAAACTATAGAAATTTACCTAGGAAAGCAAAATTTCAATTCAAATAATATAACGTTTCATCGCATATCCTTCCAATGTGAGGCGCATAATTATATAATATGTATATTCATGAAACGGTACAATCATATCAGATTATGACTATGACATTGGAGGAGATATGTGATATTCATGGAGAAAATAACAATTCCCATGTGTACGTAGGAGGAAGCTTCTTGGGATGTTCCTTGCATTAATTTGTCTTTTGTAAATCATTACCATACTAGTTATTTCACTTCACTTTATTTTGAAAATGCTCTCTCAACCAGTCTAAACTCATCAGCTGCTACAACTTGAGTTCAACTACTCTTGTCATCAACATTTCAAGAACTCATATTCTTGTTTCCAGAACTTGTAGTCTCTGGCCTATCAAAAAAACAAAGAACTTTAGTCTCTGGTTTTTAATTTGCTCAAACTTACGTACTGATCAGGTATATACGGGTTTCTTCTGATCTTGCATCTTATTTAATTTACCTGCTAAATTCTCTTGATGATGACACTCATTACTTTACTTGCTTATACAGTCAAGATGCAAATTCAATTTGTGTGTTTGAAACTGTTTTATGATGAGGTTCTCATATATATTAATTGCTTCACCAAACTCACAAGTTGCCTTAGCTAGATTGTTGATATCTTTAAATAAGTATTCAGTAGTGTTGTCTCTGTTACTAGTTAGGAGCAAATATCAGTTCATGTTTCTTATATACATTACATAGAAACCATGATTGGCCACTATGCCTTTACTTGTAGAATTGAAGTCAAGTACATAAACAATTTAACCTATATCATGTATCCATGAGTTTGTCTTTGTCCCAACACAATTCGTTTGTTGTGTTTCATGAGAATATGTGGCCATGTCAATGATAATGTGGATTCAAAAATTGTGAACAAACTACGCGTATTGGAAGATGGATAATGATCTACTTACAATGAACAACATAGTACACATATATGCCAATGTCTGTAATTGCATACAAGTGTTCAAATTTGTTGTTCTGCATATAATTGGCGTTTTCCTTGTCGTAGGAGATGAAGATACAGATGGGGAGTAACTTCTTGTTCATTACTCTCTATTTATGTGCTTTAATATGCTTCTTCGGTTTGTGCTCGGCCTCCGAAGACTTGGCAAGAATCAGCTTAAAGAAGCAACGCTTAAATCTTGACAACAGACAAGCACTACTTAGAACCGAAAGCAGAGATGGTGAATATGCCAAGGGTTCTAGAGATAATTTGGCAGATGCAATGGCGGGTCTTCCCCTTAAGAACTATCCGCACGCCCAGTATTTTGGAGAGATAGGAATTGGTTCACCGCCCCAGAACTTCACTGTCATCTTTGATACTGGTAGTTCCAACCTTTGGGTTCCATCATCAAGATGTCATTTCTCTGTAAGTATCTTAAAAAGATGAGTGCATCATTGCTTCTCAGTCCCTTAAATTGAGAAGAATAGAAGGGAAAAAAATAAAGCATTACTAAAACATCTGTTTTTGTGCAGTTTGTTTGTTTCCCCCTTCCCGGGGACAATGTTAGCCAGTCTAGCACCTATACACATAATGGTAAGAAATGACTCTTTCTTGATTACCTTTAAAAACCCTTTCTGGTCATTGAGTCAAAGAATAACAGAAATAAAGTGGGGATTGAAAATAATATAAAAACCCATGATTGATTTAGGAAAATTTTGCAATGTCCACAATGGATATGGATCTATTCTGGGATTTCTCAGCAAAGACAGTGTGCAAGTTGGTGACCTTGTTGTCAAAGATCAAGTAAGTCACAAAAACTCAAGTTTTAACAGTTGTAATGTTTTATATGGTTTAGTTATATACATAATACATGTTCATCATCTTTTAGGTCTTCATTGAGGCTATAGAAGAAGGTCTTAGACTTTTACTGGCTAAGTTTGATGGGATACTTGGACTCGGGTTTCCGAAAATATCAGTTGGGAATGCTACTCCAGTTTGGTATAGTTTTAAGACTTTATGCTCATTGTTTTTCCATATGTTTTCTGGCCCCTTCAGTGCTCTATTACATGGGTTCGTTGCAGGTACAATATGGCACAACAAAGTCTTATCAAAGAAGAGGTATTCTCCTTCTGGCTCAATCGCGATTTGGAGACAAGTGGAGGTGAGATTGTGTTTGGTGGTGTTGATCAGAAGCACTTCGAGGGAGAGCACACATATGTTCCAGTCACTCAAAAGGGCTATTGGCAGGTGAAGTTTTTTCTTGGTTATCCTTTACTTCATTATCCAAGAAACCGAAACAGATTGTGTATTAACATTACTATGCATCTTTTCCTCTTGCTTTAGATTGAAATCGGAGATTTCCTTATTGCAAATGACTCTACAGGTAATGCTTTTCCATATGTTTGAGTACTAGAACTAATCCATTTGCTAATCAAGTATTGCTTTACATGTAGTATTGATACTATAAAGGCCAAATTATATGACACCAAGTTGAATGTTTCAGGTTTATGTCGCGGAGGCTGTGCTGCTATAGTGGATTCAGGCATGTCCCTGCTTGCTGGCCCAACTGTATGTACCTATATCAGTTTCTTTTTCGATATAAGAGCTTCGTTGGACTACTTTCTTTGTTTTTGTTCATAGTTTGATGTTGTAATCAAATATATATCAGGCAATAGTGACTGAAATCAACCATGCAATCGGAGCAAAGGGATTTGTGAGCGCGGAGTGTAAACAAGTTGTCTCTCAGTACGGGGATTTGATATGGAATCTCTTAGTATCAGGGGTCAGTTGCGGTCAATTTTCGTATCTCTTTAACTTATTTTGAAGAATACTGATATATATAATTAGTCTCCCACCTATGGTCTGCAGTTACAGCCAAACAAAGTGTGCACAAGTATGAAGTTGTGCTCTAATGTAACTCAGCACCTGAGGTTAGACACATCTTCTCCCCTATGATCTTGACTAATTTGCTTGCATTTAAGGTTGTCCTAAAACCACCCTACACTTCCATAGCAATATTATAGAACAAGTGGTGCACAAGGAAAGTGTAACTGGTGGGGATGTTCTATGCTCTGCTTGTGAGATGACTGTTGTGTGGATCCAGAACAAGCTTGAAAAGAACAACACAGAGGAGAAAGTACTAGAGTATATTAACAAGGTTCTCTTCCTCATTCCTCTCTCTTTTTTGGTTCAAGAAAGGCCTCGTAGCCAACGTGCACAAGCACCTGTAATTACTCGTAACGTTGTTGAATCAGCTATGCGATAACCTGCCAAATCCAATGGGAGAGCTAGTTATCGACTGTGACAGCATGGCGAACATGCCTAATGTTTCATTCGTCATTGGGAACAAATCCTTCCTCCTCACTCCTGATCAGGTATATATTCATTTGCGATTATAACAAACCAATTTGCTAGATATGATTTAACTTTTGTTTCCTCTTTGATAATCAGTATATCGTTAAGGCTGAACAAAGCTTCGTCACCGCCTGCATCAGTGGCTTTATCCCCATGGATGTTCCTCCTCCTCAAGGTCCTCTCTGGTATGGTTTGATTTCTTATGGCTTGTGATGTGTCAGTATCTACATTTTACCTTTATTAACACTGCACTTACTTATATATTAACGCATTGCATTGTGATATAATGTCAGGATTCTTGGAGAAATCTTCATGGAAACATACCACACAGTGTTTGATTTTGGTAAGCAGAGAGTAGGTTTTGCAGAAGCTGTGTAGCCACTAGGTATTAGCAAGATGGATGGATGTATGGTACGTTGCAAATGGGAACAGGACATGAATAGTTAATTTGGTGTGTGTTATTATGTTATGTTCATGTATTAAAATAGTTGAACTTTAAGGATTAGTTTGTAAAAAACGCTAAAGTAGTTGTATTAATTAAGAATCAGACCCATGCTTATATTATCTTGCAAATGGGAGATGCTGGTTCATGCAAAAAAAGGCTAGTCCGTAAAAAGGATATGCACCAGCCGGGAATCGAACCCGGGTCTGTACCGTGGCAGGGGACTATTCTACCACTAGACCACTGGGGCTGTTAGGCTGTGACCATCGCTATAACACAATTGATTCTTAATTATGATCTAAAATGAACTCAAAAATTATTTCCAACTACCCTTATCTAACTTGATATTTCACCATTAATAGTTCGTTATTCGTGTATACGGTTTGTGTCGAAAGTTTAATTTTTTAATTTTCGAATTTCTGTTAAATGAGTGAGGCAACACAATATGATTTAGCTAGTATATTTAAATAATATTAGTTTGACTTAAGGCATCCAATCATTGACTTTCTTTTCCTCATGCATGTTCCATCTATAAACATGGTGTAACTTCCATCATCAATAAAGGAAAACCATATACAGATACTATTCTTTTTTATTCCACTCCAAATTTTTATTGTTATATACTATATTAAAAGAAATAGGAACACATAACATAATGTGCGATGTAAGTGCACACATGTGCTTACAAGAATATATGAATATGTATGATACTATTTTTTTATTGAGGTTATGATAGATGAGTTATGTGTATTTGGTGTGCACAAACGTATATATGATGGAACTTTCTTTCTACAAAAACAAAACCAGATGTATTCTCAACAACACCAAAAACAATCTCCATATATAATTTCCAACATATATATTTCTATGTACCTTTCTCTGTAGCTAAACAATATTTTTCTTCAATACCAAGCGTATTATATGTGTAATTCTTACAAGCCACAACCTCGGTGCCATGCAGTACTAGTTGGTGGAGAATGTGGTGCACGACTGAGGCAGCAGCTGCGGTGAACCAGACAGCCGGGAAGAAGTGTCCCCACCACTGTCGTCACCACCACGACTTGTCCCCATAAATGTAGCAATGGCCTGTGCTAGCGCCGACGTGAAGCTAGGATCGGTGGCAATGGCGGCGGTGACCGTGTCCACCAAATTGGAAGGGTTGTCGTTGTTGTTGTTGGGGACGTGGTGCAATGGGGGCATCATGGGCAGCTTGGAGGACATAAATAAGGGGTGCCCCACGAGATGAGGGCCTCCAAGTAGAGGAAAAGGGAAGGGCAAGGTAGGTCTTTGAGCAAACTGCATGCCACTGTTAGGGTTAGGGTTGTGATTGTGTGTTAGATCTAGGGTTATTGTAGGGTATGGGACGGAGGTAGAGAAGGTGGCCATGGTTGAGTATGGCATTGATGATGATGGTGGGAAGAAACCGACCGGCGAGTTGCTGACTGTTGAACCGGAGAGAAGCATGTTTGCTGCTGCCGAGGTGGTGCTTGCCATGGCGGTGGCTGCCGGAGGAAGAGGGTGGTTGTGGTTCCCTTCATAGGTTGTTATTAGAATGGTCTTGTCCTCTGCACATCTTTGCACCTGTTCAAAATTAATTATATGATTATAAGAGAAAGATGCTAATATTGGTAATTGAAATTTAATATGTGACACATGTATGTTTGTTTAAACAAGTGCACAAACGCAACGGACGGGCACAAATTTTTAATTGGAATATGATTGTAATGGTTGGTTAATAAATTGTTGTTTGTGTACTTATTTATTATGAATCTGGTCTTTTTCTCGTTTAAATGATAGTCTAAATATGTACCTGCTTGCGAACCGGACATCCAACAGCCATACTGCACCTATAGTAAGCTCGGGGACAAGGGTTTCCCTTTGCCATCTTTTGACCATATTTCCTCCATTGGCATCCATCATTAATCTGCTTAATCGACTACAACAACTTAGTTACTTTGATCAAATATCAATTAATATAATGGTAGAGCTTATAAAAAAGTTGACAATTTGTGTGTGCATGAGTTCATGTCGTGCTGATGAAGGTAAAGGTTGTTAGTGTGTTACAGAGTCCAACATGATAATCGTGTTGACATGACATGACAAGATATGCTAATTTTGTGACATGAATTGTCACCCTCTAATAGCATATATATATATATTATAGTTAATTAGTTAGTTTAGTAATGGTGAAGCTTAATTACCATAGGTGCATCTGATCTTGCCCTGATGGAGACCCTAGCCTTCCTACAAGATGCATCAGAAGCCGTCTGCTCTTCTACACTGTTTAGTCTTGCCATCTTCTGGCTCCTTTGATCGTGATCGAGATCATCGTCATCACGCTCGTGATTCTTGGATATTGTTTCATCGCCATTGTTAATTGGAGAAGCCAATAATATTGGTTCTTGCTTGGTACTCTTGTTGTCTGGATTGTGAGAATGGTCTGATGCAGCTGCAGCTGCACCTGCAGATGATGGTACTGGCTCTATGAACTGCCTCGTCTTCATGCCATTTTCCACATCATCTTTCTAACATATTCAAACAATATTGACTCAATTCATGAATATATTGTTGATTATATATATAGTTCAAATAATAGAATAATTGTATCCCATCTAACATATTTATTTTGCTTAATTCTATATAAATGGGGGCAAAAATGCAGTCTGCTCTAGCTTTTGACTTACCCAAATCGTGACATGTATCAAGAAATAAAATTAGCCCTATATATTAAAATGAAATAAAAGAAAGCATGAAATATATGGTGACATTTATTAATTTCTTGTATTTTTTATATATTAATATTTCATACATATATATATTTGCGAGACGCTCTTTCCAGATTGACTAAACGAGCCAATATGTATAAATGCATCCGTACACTTGCAGCCATCCAGATAGTAAATTAACAGGGATAGATCATAGAACAGTTTATTTTCCTTATTTTATGATCTACTACATAATAAAAAAAATCAAGTTTCCAATTGAGATTAACTTAATTAAGATGATCTATTATGTGGTATGACAAACATCTTATATATTCTTAACATAATTGAAGATTAGTATAATAAAGTTGATCAAATTAAGAATATAAAAACTATGATCAAGAAACTATGTAGACAATAAGAAGGGAACTTTAATTAGTTAAATGGTTAATTGGTATGTAGTACCTGATGGTGAATGTGAAAATTGGAGTTGGATGGTTGTTTTTGCATGGCAAAAAAGAGTTGACCCTGAAGAGCACTGTAGTTTCTGGAAATCTGATCCAGCATGCTCCTTAGCTTCTGGTTTTCACCTCTCAGTTGCTCCAGCTTCGCTTTCAACACTCTCACCTAATTAACATACTATTGAACATTAACAACCACATAATTTAATTTCTATGCATATTTTTCAAAACAAGTGATGTAGTACTCACTTGTGTAGTTGTTGCAGATGGATGAGTTTCTTGTATCTTGGACTGGTTTGTGGAGGTACTTAGGCTGAGAATACTTGGTCTGATACTAGTCTACACAAATAAAATCCAATACCATATAAATAAATATACAGTATATATATTCAAGAAGATGATGATCGATCAATAATTAATAGTACGTAGAAATTTAAGAGTTACCAAGGTGGAAGAAGACGATACGTCCATGGCGTCAAGGCAATTAGCATCATGATGAAGACCTGATCTGGAAAATAAATCTAACTCCTTGATCGCATGCTTCTTCTGATCATGATCAGATACTGAATTATCTTCATGCTCTACCATTTCTAGTTGCTGCTGCTTGAAGATGTGATCTCAACTAGCTTGGTAGAGAGAAGGAAAGTACTACAAGTCGTATATATTAGTATTATTTGGCAGTACAAGTTTTGGAAGAGTTCAATTATTTTTTAATTTAATTATAATATATTGGGTGACGGGTGTGACCGAACACTGGGACGGACTGCTACGCATTATGTTATATTTGTGTTGCGCAAGCAGCAATGATGGATAGATTACAGCTGGCTTCTTGAAACGCCGTCCACTCAAGTCAACCATCCTCTCCAACGGTTGTTACAAGTAAGAAAATATGGACACTCTAGGACCCACCTCTCTTCTGTTTCCATGACAACCTGAAAATATGGACACTCTAGGACCCACCTCTCTTCTATTTCCATGACAATCTGGCCACGTCACTCCTCACTCTTGCATTCATTCAACATAAATACAATAGTAGAAAATATTAGTTATGCTAAGATTTAACCATAATGAAACAGGGATTAGGTTTGTTAAACATCTTCCCTAAATTAATCCCAGGGAAATTAAGGAAAATACCAAAACTTTTAGGCAAAGCAAATGGTCAATGCTCTGATTGGAAATTATCTTAATAAATACAGCACTATAATGCTTGGATTTTTATATGAATAGACAAGATTTGAGATATCTGTACCAGTAAACTAATAGGTAGTCATGTTGATATATATACTTCCAAATAAATAATAATCTTCTCTGCAAGTTCTATATGATAAAATGTCATCACGACGACAATGATCGCTCAGTGACAAATCTGTATTAAATAGTAATTACATTAATTAATTAATTGTTATCCTGGAAACAAATCATCTGCCAAGATTGGGCATTATTGTAGAAGATATCCACAGTAAAATAAATAAATGCTAGTTTGGTCAAGATGTTGAAAAAGTGGTCATTGACAGATGAAGATATGGTTGAACCCGGAAACAAGGAAATGATCAAGAATGGTTGGGTGGTCGATCACTAAAAACCAAAAGCGTATATATATGCCAGTCCATTTATGTAGTCTCGTTTCAAGTATATATATATATATATAAACACACACAATCCAACCTTGTAATTTATAAATATAATATGTATGCCAAAACCGTACGTCTTTGATTGTAATTTTCATGGCTAGTTGGAAGAAATTAACTAGATGAGTAATGTCCAATTCAGGCTTCAAAATTGTTGACATTCAACACAGATTCATTAGTATTTTGTAAATAATTAACATTGTTCTAATGATTTTCAAAAGGCAAATATGGATTCAAAGTCGTGACTCGTAGTAATTATAAGTGTGTTTATTATTATTTTTAATTACAACGTGATCAGAGACTATTATAAATTAATTAATAAATTAACAGATACAAATTAAATATTTGGGATGAGATGAATATTGAAGTAATTATTGACATTGAATAAAATATAATTTAGCGTATAGTGGCTACGTAAATGAATAATGGTTAAGAGTCAATTGAATTAAGAAAAAAGGAAAGCTACCTAGATGACGACGTATAGAAAAGAAAAGTAGTGTATATACATGTAGATGTAGCTCAAAATTTATTGTACATTTTGTCAATGAGATGCCTTATAGGGTGCGTGCCCAATTGGACCATACCTTATCTATATACTCGTATATACAATTCTACTCTCCTTGAGGACCTCTCCAAATCATCAAACTATAAACCACTACTAATAAATGGTAATCAACTAGTTTTTTTACCCGGCGTTGCTCGGTTAGTTGTTTTATTTTGCATTACCGTTGTTTAATTTAATAATTTATTCTTTCGGCCATCAATTTTCAACTCAAATTCTAAATTCAAAGAAACACAATATATCTATGTATGTAGTCTTTAATTTATATTATATTTAATTAGAACTTCTCAAAATTTATCATTAATTTTTTTTAAATAAATT